>JANIJQ010000015.1:0-293561 GCA_030557965.1 Sungouiella middelhoveniana | reverse complement strand
ATTATGCGAGGTTTTAATCTTTGACGATAAAATCGAGTTGGAGAAGGATACTTCGGATGTCTACATCGCCAGTGCAGGCAGCGTCGACATCAACTTTTCACCCAATATATAAAGACCTCGTCCGCCCTCTTCCACCAGCAACTTTTTTTTCCCATTAATTACAAAAAATGGTCCAATCTTCCGTTTTAGGTTTCCCACGTATCGGTGCCCAGAGAGAGTTGAAGAAGGTCACCGAGGCCTACTGGTCCAAGAAGGTGACTGTCGAAGACTTGTTGGCTAAAGGTAAGGAGTTGAGAGCTCACAACTGGAAGTTGCAGAAGGACGCTGGTGTTGACGTTATTGCCTCCAACGATTTCTCCTTCTACGATCAGGTGTTGGACTTGTCTCTTTTGTTCAACGTCATTCCTGACAGATACACCAAGTTCGACTTGGCCCCAATTGACGTTTTGTTCGCCATGGGTAGAGGTTTGCAGAGAAAGGCCACCGACACCGAGGCTGCTGTCGATGTCACTGCTTTGGAGATGGTCAAGTGGTTTGACTCCAACTACCACTACGTCAGACCAACTTTCTCCCACTCCACTGAGTTCAAGTTGAACACTGCTGCTGGTTTGAAGCCAGTCAACGAATACTTGGAGGCCAAGGAGTTGGGTGTTGACACCAGACCAGTTGTTGTTGGTCCAATCTCTTACTTGTACTTGGGTAAGGCCGACAAGGACTCTTTGGACTTGGACCCAATCTCGTTGTTGGACAAGTTCTTGCCAGTTTACAAGTCTTTGCTTGAGGAGTTGTACAAGGCTGGTGCCAAGACCGTCCAGATTGATGAGCCAATTTTGGTTTTGGACTTGCCTGAGTCTGTCCAGAGCTTGTACAAGGCCACCTTCGACGCTTTGGTCGGCGAGGGTTTGCCAGAGATTGTTTTGACCACTTACTTCGGTGACGTGACTCCAAACAAGGCCGCCATCACCGACTTGGCTGTTTCTGGTTTCCACTTTGACTTTGTCAGAGCCCCAGGTCAGTTTGACGAGGTTGTTTCCATCTTGAACGACAAGCAGACTTTGTCTGTTGGTGTTGTTGACGGTAGAAACATCTGGAAGACCGACTACGCCAAGGCTTCTGCTTTGGTCAACAAGGCCATCGAGAAGTTGGGTAAGGACAGAGTTGTTGTTGCTACTTCTTCCTCTTTGTTGCACACTCCAGTCGACTTGAAGAGCGAGTCCAAGTTGGACCCAGTTATTGCTGACTGGTTCCAGTTTGCTACCCAGAAGTTGGACGCCGTTGTTGCTATTGCCAAGGACGTTTCTGGTGAGGATGTTGCCGCTTTGTACGCTGCCAACGCCGAGTCCATCAAGGCCAGAAAGGAGTCTTCCATCACCACCAACCCTAAGGTCCAGGAGAGAATGGCCACCATCAACGAGTCGCTCTCTACCAGAAAGTCTCCATTTGCCGACAGATTGGCTGCCCAGAAGGAGAAGTACAACTTGCCATTGTTCCCAACCACCACCATTGGTTCTTTCCCTCAGACCAAGGACATCAGAGTGAACAGAAACAAGTACACCAAGGGTACCATCACTGCCGAGCAGTACGAGGAGTTCATCAACAAGGAGATTGAGACCGTCATCAGATTCCAGGAGGAGATTGGTTTGGACGTCTTGGTCCACGGTGAGCCAGAGAGAAACGACATGGTCCAGTACTTTGGTGAGCAGTTGGAGGGTTACGTTTTCACCACCAACGGTTGGGTCCAGTCCTACGGTTCCAGATACGTCAGACCACCTATCATTGTTGGTGACGTTTCCAGACCAAAGGCTATGTCCGTTAAGGAGTCTGTCTACGCTCAGTCCTTGACCAAGTTGCCAGTTAAGGGTATGTTGACTGGTCCAGTCACCTGTCTCAGATGGTCTTTCCCAAGAGACGACGTTTCCCAGAAGATCCAGTCGTTGCAGTTGGGTTTGGCCTTGAGAGATGAGGTCCAGGACTTGGAGGCTGCCGGTATTACCGTCATCCAGGTTGATGAGCCAGCCATCAGAGAGGGTTTGCCATTGAGAGCTGGTCAGGAGAGATCCGACTACTTGAACTGGGCTGCTCAGTCTTTCAGAGTCGCCACCTCCGGTGTCGAGAACTCTACTCAGATCCACTCCCACTTCTGTTACTCTGACTTGGACCCTAACCACATCAAGGCTTTGGACGCTGATGTTGTGTCCATTGAGTTCTCCAAGAAGGACGACGCCAACTACATCAGAGAGTTTGCTGACTACCCTAACCACATTGGTTTGGGATTGTTTGACATCCACTCTCCAAGAATTCCTTCCAAGGAGGAGTTTGTGTCGAGAATTGAGGAGATCTTGAAGGTTTACCCAGCTGACAAGTTCTGGGTCAACCCAGACTGTGGTTTGAAGACCAGAGGTTGGGTCGAGACCAAGGCTTCTTTGACCAACATGGTTGACGCTGCCAAGGAGTTCAGAGCCAAGTACTAAGAGTGTTGCGCTTAGTGCAGCCCCATTTTAAGAATGCGGGATATGCGTTGCATTTATTCAATTCTTGTCTACTTGCTGTATCCTGATCACATTTATTCAACATTAATGTGATTATCAACGTGATGAAGATTATGACTGTCTTTTGACAACTTTTTATTATTTTTTGGGGTTTTAAATCTTAATTGGGATTTCAACATCGGTATATATAAAAAATTATCCTATTTTACTTTGGCTGTAGATATATGGAGTGAACCCGAGAGGTACCATCTGGTGTTGGCTTCGTGAGGACCATTCGCAAGATCTAAACCTTCCATGTTTCCTCATACGGTAGGGAGCCCAAACAAACTCTGTCAATAATATCGGAATTCTGATTCTGAGTTGAATTGTTCCCCTATACAACTCAGTACTAGGACCCCATGTAGAGATGTGGAAATGGTCCTGGATCATATTACGATGCTGATTAGTTTCGAGAAATGGTAAGAATTGAAGAACAGATGTGACTCATTATCCAATCTATAATGTGGCAGAAACAAATTGGATATTGGTAAGAACCAATGTCAGGCTCTAACTTTCTGTTCGGAAATCCTATCTCTATAGGCAAACAAAATATTAGGCGAAGAAAACCTTCTAAAAGGAGTAGGTTCAGTTTGAAGAGTGGAGAACCTGAAATTGGGCTGAGAGGCCACCAAGAATCGTAATTTACCGAGTCCCACAGGAACTACGTAGCTATATAAATTCACCGAGTAGCGAATCGAAATTCTATCTATAAAAAGTTTCTAGAGATTCCCAAGGGTATGTGTTGCTTCGCTTAAGTGCATGAAGAAGTATTGGATCTAGTTGCCGTCTTTTCAAACTTAGTCACTTTAGGTTGCCATAAGTCGCCATAAAGCTCCAATAGACATCAAGAAACACATCTTGGTAAATAATCAAAAGTAATTATGGGCCCGATTAGTTTTGACCGTGGCCTCTGATCATCAGCTTTTCGGAGATAGAATCATTTTGCACCCTCTCACATCTGAATGTTTTCAACACTAACCCCAAACAAAACCTCCAAATTAAACAACAAAAGACCACCGTAAAATCCAACATAAATCAAAATATTGCATATCAACATATAACCAAGACATTTCAACATAAATTCGTCGCCAATCCAATTTCCACAACTCCAGCCATTGCAATTCCAAAACCTTCCTTGACTGCAGACAACCCATTGCCTTCATCTCCAGCTACTATCTTCAACACCTACTCTACAATAGCCACCCATGTCGGAAAACGAACAATTGATCGAATCTTTCGTGGCCGTCACAAACGCATCCCGCTACTTGGCCGAGCAATATCTCCGCCGAAACGATAACGACCTCACTACTGCCATTGAAGATTTCTATGCTTCTAATGGTGCCAGCGTAACTCCAGAACCTCAAGAATCCTCCAGACGCCATACTCTGGGCGTGAGAACTCTCAGAGATCTTGGAAGCGACGACGAGCAAGACGACAAAACAAATGCCAATTTCTTCACCGGTGGAGAAAAGTCGGCGTTGCAAGTGGAAAACCCCAATAAAGATAACGACAAGGGCCGCTCACAGCCGTCGTTGATTGACCGAATCTTCCAGAGAGCTAGAGAGCAGATGGAAGAGCCCGACGATAGACCGTCAACTCAAACTTCGGAAGAACAGCCTCGCCATTTTGGTGGAGCAGGAATAAAATTGGGCGATAGTAGCCATGAGCTGGAGATTCTTCCCGATGCCACAGCACGCGGCCCAAGAGTTCCTACGAAGGTAAGCAGAGAAATCACTTTTTGGCGCCAGGGATTCACCGTTGGCGATGGGCCGTTGCAGAGATACGATGATCCAGAGAATCAGCAGGTTTTGCAGGAATTGAAGAATGGCCGCGTGCCCGTATCGGTATTGGGGGTTGAGTTTGGCCAGGACGTGGACGTTTCGGTCATCAAGAAGACCGACGAGGACTACACGCCTCCCAAGCGGAAGTTGGGAGGATTTCTGGGCCAGGGTCAGAGATTGGGGTCTCCAGTTCCAGGCGAGTCTTCTGCAACGCCAGAGCCTGAGGCACCGGTCGAAAAGCCTAAGCCACAAGATGTGGGAAACGGCGATTCTACTGTGCAAATCCGATTTGCCAACGGAAAGAGAATCGCCCATAAGTTCAACTCAAGTGACCCGATTTCAGTGGTTTATCTGTTTGTTCGCCACCACGAGCTCAACGACCTGCCGCTGAGAGCATTTGCGCTTACTCATGCATTTCCAGTGAAGCCTATTGAGGAGCTGGATGGTGTGACGGTTGCGGATGCAAAGTTGAAGAATGCGACGATCATTCAGAGGTGGAAGTAGAGGGAAAGGAGAGAAGAGACGAGCACGCACGGTGGAGGAATCGTGTGGAAAATGAATGGTTAAATTTGAAAATGCAATTGGAAATGTGACTGTTCAAGTCGGTGACCTATTGGGGCTGCTTCTCTGTTAATTAGCCGGCACTCTACCTATAGAGTATACTTAGTTCATAAATGAAATTGCAATCCAAGAGCGTAAATGTTCTACCAACCACTCAGTAGCCCAACCATATCTAATTTAGCCGCATTCATCAATTTTCACCTACCCAATTCTCAATCTTATCGCGATGTACATAGAACCAGGTCTGCGAATCTGAAAAATCATCTCCACATCTAATTTCCATCTTAGCATGCTAAGAGTCCGCTTAGCGGCCACAAAATGCCGACTACCGCATTTACGAACGACCTTTTCATCTATTCGACCGTTCCAGCTTCGGTATCGCTACTTCACTTCAAATTCTCTCAGAAATGCTTCTGAACAGAATGAAGACCACCAACTTCACCAACCAACTAAGGCCGTCCAGGATTACATAAGGCGCCAGAGCCTGTTCCTAGACCCAAATTTGCATTATCCCTCCGTGGAAATCACCGACATGGTGGTAATGGAAACGGTGCTAGAACATACGTTTGTTCCATTTGGAACATGGAAAGAGATCGTCGAAAACCACCAGTTGGCCCCCATAGCAGGCAGTTTTGTAGAGTTTGAGAGAGATTCCAAGTTGGTTCTTGGTGTTGTTGTGTCAGAGTGTCAATCCAAGTTCAACGAATTCCACAATAAACTCATCGTTTTGACGATGGACAATGAACTCACCAGAGTATATCCACAAGATATCCACTTCACCTCCTACCAGGTTTTGGAAAAGGACTGGATCGACAGCTTGGAGGTTCTTCCGAATCGATATGATGAGAATTTTCCTGCCAGAACTCGTTTGGTCACCATTCTTCATCAGTTCGTGGCTACTGCCAATTCCATGAGAGATGATTCACGGGAATATCTCCGCATCGCCTACTCTCGAATGGCGCACAAGGGACAAATTAGTCCTACGTCTTTAGCGGCGATCATGGAGCTTCACCTGGCGGAGACGCTCCAAAGTTATTTCCACCAATGTGCTAAGCTTATCTCTATCCACTGGGAGATGTGCAAGGATCCAAGCAGATGGGTAGTACCGTCGTGCGTGCCAGCATCCAGAAATACCAATATCGTGGCGCATCGCTGCTCTAACGAGCTTCCGCCTCTTTCTATTTATATGGCTACTTCGTTGGAGATTTTTTCCAACGTGAACCAGTTTCTCCACTACGACGACGAAATGCTCCAAACACTCAATTTTTACGTCAAAGACCTCGTTTCGAATCCGAAGCCATTCGATTCATTATGTGACGATATAAATATTTGGTCTGGCAAGCAGTTCGGCCCTGCGTTTCGAGCTATCATGTTCGCTATTTTCTATCCGCACAATAGCATCACAAACAGACTATTGAAGATCGAGGAGTTTGATCATAAGGTGACTCCTTCTGCCATTCATGGCCTACTCAGGAAAATCGGGCTTTTTGACAATCATGAGAATCCTCTCACGGACCTTCTTTTCTCAGCAGGCTTAATTGGTCGTCCACAACAAGGGACATTATCTGTAACCAGCAAGTATTCCCTTGAGCCTTCGGGTTCGGTATCCAGCTCCAACGTGGATGCAAAATTGGGCCACATCAAGGATCATTTTAGCCACATGCGCCACAACAGAGAATACTACCAGAACATGGCGGTGTATGCTCTTCCTGGACCATCTGGGCACTCCAACTTTGCATTTTCTTTGGACAAAATCAACGAGAGAAGGTACCTTATTAATATCCATGTTCCTGATGTGGCCTCACAGCTAAGTCCGTCGTCTCAGACGTATGAATGTTGGACTAAGAACAAAGGCATGCTCTGCACCATTAATGGACTTCTTGACAATGAAAGAATTGAGCTTCTTCACGAAAAAGCCATCGAGGCGCTTCTGTTTTCAAACATAGAAAAACCTTCAAGAAATTTCTTCAGTGTGGGCGATCTCTCGAGACAAGAAGACGAAGTTTTTCTTCCTTGCATGACATTAACTTTCCAGTACAATGTTTATGAAAGTAATCCACTCAAAAGCATTGGCGACCGGGTGCAGATTTCTTTTGACCAACTTCGATCAAGCCAAGTTAAATCGCTCGATATCGAAACTTTGGACAAAGCCTTGACAGGAAGGTTGCATCCTCGCATCATGGACTCCTTCAGATTATTCACTAGGACCGAGTCTGCAAACACTTTAGGGTTGGAAGAGTCGGACCATTTTAACATAAATTTCGTCTACAACACTATGACTAGACACTTCTTGCAAAGAAACAGGAAATGTGCATCCATAGTTGAACCAGATAAACTCATCAAGACGATTCTGAGACTCACTACGTTTGAAGAGACAAATGCGGCCACGTCTCAAATTCTCATCGAGTCCAAAAAAGACATCTTGAATGCCCAGAAGCGCAAATTCTTCATCGAGGAACTCCGAATCTTTGCTGGAGCCATGGCTGCTGAATATTGCCAACAACAAGACATTCCGGTGTACCGAAAAGTACAAACGCTTCTTGATACCACCGAGCCTCAGAATATCGAAGAGGATGAGGTGCTCATCACACACGAAAACCGATTTCTCCCCAATTTCCACAGCAACTCATACTTCCAGACCATTCTTGGCCGAGACTCTCTTGGTTATGTTTCTCCTTCAGCATTTTTTGTCGGAAACAACTATCTCGCCAGACCGCGACTCCATGTCGGCAGCAACGGCCATAATATCCCACTAGGGTTAACCTCGGGACATGTGGATGTCGATGCTTTGAATTCAGTAGGTGGGTATCTCAATCAGCTCCAGATTCTCGCTTTCCACCAAGCCAGAGAAGTGAAGAGTGGCCTACGTGATTATTCCAAAAGGTTCAGCGACTTAAAGAGGTACGGATATCCGCTCCACGGACCGTTGAGTTCGAAAGTCCTTGAACAATTTAGACAGAATCTAGAAGATTCCCAAATGGCTGCGAAATATCTATCGAATCGACAGCGAGCATTCTGGACTCTTGTCCACGTGCAACAACACGCTGAGCAGCATCATACAAAAGAATATAATTGCATTATCACCCGATTGGGTCCTAGCATCAACGCCGTTGCAAGTTTGGCGTGGGCATTCTGCGAGGAACTCACTATGGAAATTGGACTTTACGTGCGCACTGAGTCAGACATTTCTATTGGAAGTCGAGTGAGAGCCGACAACGTTTTACATGTGGATCCCGATGGCGGCGTGTGTATATTGGAGCATCGGGAACCGTTCTAATGGAATAGAGCGACTGACGGCTTTTTTTGATCCATCACTGTAAATGGCTAATCTTTGGATGGTTTCCCATACTGCATACAGATGCTACTACTGAATTTTTCTCTGACTCAGTCATAATCTCTTCTACCCAGTACTACTCCTCATGTTTGTATGTATTCAGTAATATCTTATCATTTGAACTCAACAGAGACTAACATTACAGTCGCAGATTCAGCCATCTTTGGAAGGCTTGGCTTCCTACGTGGAGAAAGACCGCAATTTGGAAAACAGACCCAACTTGTACCCAATCTTCAAATATGTGGCCACCGACGACTTGACCGTTCACCTGGCCTACTTGAAGCTCGCCGAATTGAACAACCCGGACCGCTCCGTTTCGTTCATGTTTGAATCTTCCGTTAACGGAGACTCCGTGGACCGTTACTCATTCATCGGTATCAATCCACGTAAAATCATCAAAACTGGTGACGATGCGGCCGTATACCCGGAGGGTTTCTGCAACGTGGACCCTATCACCATCTTGGAAAAAGAATTGTCACAGTACAAGCAGGCCACGCTCCCAGGATTGCCAATGTTGAGTGGAGGAGCAGTTGGATACATTTCGTACGACTGTATCAAGTACTTTGAGCCCAAGACCCGCCGTCCATTGAAGGACACATTGAAGGTTCCAGAGGCAGTGTTGATGCTCTGCGACCTAATAGTGGCATTTGACCATGTCTACCAGAGATTCCAGATCATCAACAATATAAAAGTGGACGACAACACCAACTTGGAGGAAGCGTACGCCAAGGGTGCACAAGAGGTAGCTGAGGTGGAACAAATGTTGAAAGCTCACAAAACCTGGGAAG
Organism: Sungouiella middelhoveniana; assembly: GCA_030557965.1. Taxonomy (NCBI): domain Eukaryota; kingdom Fungi; phylum Ascomycota; class Pichiomycetes; order Serinales; family Metschnikowiaceae; genus Sungouiella; species Sungouiella middelhoveniana. Next base: position 284,569 of record JANIJQ010000015.1, on the reverse strand, counting down.
AATTGAATCCCGTGCAGCCACCAATTAAGCCTAACCAGACGTTTACCTCTAATATCGGCCAGGAAGGTTACGAGCAGCATGTTACCACGTTGAAGGAACACATTAAGCTTGGAGACGTCATCCAGGCCGTTCCCTCGCAGAGAGTCGCAAGACCAACCTCTTTGCATCCATTCAACATCTACCGCCACTTGAGAACGGTAAATCCTTCGCCCTATTTGTTCTACATTGACTTGGTTGATTTCCAGATCATTGGAGCATCGCCCGAGCTCTTAGTTAAATCCGATTCAAGCAACAAAATCGTCACCCATCCGATTGCTGGTACTATCCAGAGAGGAAAAACCAACGAGGAAGATGAACAGAATGCCCAGATCTTGAGATCCAGTTTGAAAGATCGTGCCGAGCACATCATGTTAGTGGATTTGGCCCGTAACGACGTCAACAGAGTGTGTACTCCCGAGAGCAACCGCGTGGAGAGATTGTTGACTATTCAAAGGTTCTCGCATGTGATGCATCTTGTATCTGAGGTGACGGGAACATTGAGAAGCGACAAGACCAGATTCGATGCGTTCAGATCGATTTTCCCCGCCGGAACTGTGAGCGGAGCACCAAAAGTGAAGGCCATGGAAATTATCGGAGACTTAGAGAAGGAAAAGAGAGGTGTGTACGCGGGAGCCGTGGGACACTGGGGCTACGATGGAAAGACCATGGATACATGTATTGCGTTGAGAACTATGGTTTTCAAGGATGGCGTTGCATACTTGCAAGCTGGAGGAGGAATTGTGTTTGACAGTGACGAGTACGACGAGTACATTGAGACCATGAACAAGATGAGAGCCAACAACAACACTATTGTGGAGGCGGAGAAGATCTGGATCCAGAAAGTTGGAAGCCAATAGATACATAGAGAGTAAATGGTAGATACGTGGCGCGGGGTGCATTTAGAAGACCAAACTATAGCTCATTCAAGAAATCGTTGAATTTGAACCTCCGAATCCGGATTACTGTGTGGGGCTCCGAATGTAAGACCCTGGTAGCTGGGAGGTCAGGGGCACAGATTGTGGGAATTACTGAAACTAAATTGAAATTAGATTTGGCAGAGATATTGATAATACCGGGTAGAATCCCTTTCTTCAGGGCAAATCTCCCATCATGATCGGAAGAATATATACATCATGAGATTGGATCTGGTCTCGGTTACTAATTAGGCAATACGGCAATCAGATTATGTGCAGTACACGAATATGGGGTTGATCAAACGGGACGAAAAATGAACAATAATGTGATTTTTTCTGTTTAATCTGTAGAATGAAAACTATAGAGGCTGATTATGCACTTATCTCCCGACAAATAGGTCCCCTTGTGGCGCAATTCCACACCACACTCCGTATGGTCACGTGATCTCCAAGTCGTCGAGATGATCATCACCACACGACTACTGACAACTCACCAGCCACAACACCAGCAAACACTCAACCTTCGGAACCCCCGACGCGACGCAAAACAATGTCTACAGACAGCCCCGATGCGCTTAACTCCGAGCTGTCCTCAAAATCCTTCTCGCGGACCCCCACGTCTTGGGACGCTCAAGACGACATCCTCTTGATGCATTTGAAAGATAACCAGAAGCTCGGATGGAAGGAGATTGCGCTGCATTTCCAAAATAGAACCCCCAACGCCTGTCAGTTTCGGTGGCGGCGGTTGAAAAGCGGCAATTTAAAGAATCCTCCGAAGAGTGCCCAGGCCCTTGGAGGACTAGCAGCAGCGGCTATGGCTGCTACTACAAGCCCGAGCCCCAGTGAGTCGAGTCTGCCGGCAAGCGGGCCGAAAAAGACGGGAATTCGCCGCAAATCCGAGTCTCAGCCCCCCAACTTGACCCTGGTTTACTCGCCTTTAGCAAACACTACGTTTACAGGCTACGACACGGTGTCCAGCGGCTTGGGTGGGATGAATTCACACACTTCAAACACGGGCGCGATATCTTCGGTGCCACAAGGGCCGCTGGGTCCCATCAACACAACGTCACACCCGCAAACGTTTGATAATCTGCCCAAACTGGACGTTCCCTTGGATCCTCAAACCCACAGCGCAGCGGCCGCCGGAACCCTGGGCGGCTACTTCACGGATATTTCCGTAGATCCCACCCTGAATTTGCCCCATAACAAGCCTCATCCCGTGGCCAGTCACCTGCTGGGATTAACGCCTCGTAATTCCGTGGACCAACATCACACTTCTCTTCATAACAATTCGATCATCCAGATTGTGCGGGGAGAAGACCGGACATCTGTGCTGCTGCAGCTGCGGCTCTCAGTGCTGAGTCTTCCCCTGAAATCCATGAATATCCCTCACCATCAGCTGAACTCGTTGGCGCATTTACCTATTCTTTTTGGTGGAAGCAGTATTCTGGGCCCAGCAGGCGGAACGTCCATTCTGGGTCCTCCAGGACTTCCCCAGCTAGCCTCGACGCTATCGAGTATCCGAAACGGATCCATTGTTGGTCCTCCACAGGCGTATTTGCGACGTCTGTCGATGGTGATGCATGACCGAAGAGGATCCGACAAAGAGCGCCCAGATCGCAGTGAATTTGAAAAGTTAAAGAAGGAGAAGGACAAGGATGCTCCGGGCCGGAAACCTGCAGTGTCACAGCCGATTTTCAACATTCCGTGGTCGATGGAAGAGGACGAGTTATTGATCAATCGTCGTCGCAAGGAATTGTCGTTTGCTGAGCTTTCGATCTTGCTTCCGCAGCGCACTGAGGGCGAGATATGGTCACGGATCGACGCCTTGGAGCGTCTACGCAATGGCCATAGAGCCCTGCGGGATTCTCGTCGCCGTAGGCTCCTGCTGGTAGGACTCGACGACGTTGACGACTTTTATTCGGAAGTGGACTCTGTGATCGGAGCCATTGACAGCGACGACGACGAGGACAACGATGACGTACTTTTGGAGGTCGACGATAGCATTCCAGGACACTTGCGGCGTGGCAAAAAGAGACGTGCAAGTTCAGCTGTGAACCCATTGACAGTTCGAGAAGGAATCAGGCGAAAACTCCATTGAGGGATGCCTGAAATCGATACTAGCAAGACTTCCAAAGATGTTGCGAAGAAAGACTATTTCATGTAGCAGAGAAATCATTCAGACTATTCCAAAGAACTGGTTGAATATGTTCAATTCTGTTACTTTATACATGGCTAATATAACTTCAAGTCGTGAGTGATCTGATCCATTACCGACTTAGGAGCAGGCCCCAATCCAAGCACAGTGGCACTCCCAGCAGCAATCTGGGTACGCCCAGCATCATGAACCACATAAGCATTGACTCCCAAGGAAATGGCCTGAGCGAACAAAAGATCCATCCCATCCTGGTCTGGCACCTGCAATGCGATCTTGGCCTGTCCGTTGCCATGCTCCCATCGCGAAACCATCTCTGGATTGTATGCTGGAGAATTTGGATCGGTGATTTTCTTGTACAACGCAAGAGTTGCATGAGAACATTGGGCTGCTGCTTTTCCCTTGCCCATCTTCAAGTCTTGGCGTACCACTAGCGTCATTCGAACCTCGCCGGGGATTTCGTTGAGTGCCCTGGAGTCGATATCGATCTCGTCATCAGATTCGGAGTCTGAGTAAGATTCTGTTGAGATGTCTGAATCAGATGGATGAGATGGGGTCGGAGCTGGACGAGACGAGCGTTTTGGTGCGTTTTGAAGGGACGAGCCGGCCACAAACCGATTGAGGATGTATCCTGACGCAAATGCAACTGCTGCTACCGCAAGAAATTGGGTGGTCTGGGAATTTGTCATGATGATTCTTGTAGAAGAGATCTGGCGAGGTGAAGAGTAGGCACGCACGTGACCTGGAATCGAGTGGAAAGTTATCCATGCAAAGGCTGTTTACTATATGCTGGAAGGATTCTATGGATTCAGGGTTTGATTTCGGCACTGAATTATGGAAGGATGTCGATATTGACGATTGTTTTCTTCTTTCGTCGGAGCCTATGGAGTCTTGAACGTCCCTAGAATCTCTCTATCAAGAATAGAAAGACAGCGAAAACGCAAGAAGAAGAAGAAGAAGAAGAAGAAGAAGAAGAAGAAGAAGAAGAAGAAGAAGAAGAAGGAATAACCCTTGAATTACAAAATATAGAACCATCATTGAACTCTATTTTCCTCCATATGGAATCTATCCGGCCTGAATCTGTGCTCTTTTCTTCTTTCTCCACGCATACCTGATGGACATATCCTGCAGACAAACATCACCCAAATCCTCCCACAATCTAACAATTCGAACCATTTTAACACACACAATGTCGATTCTTCCGGTGAGGTTCACCACCTTATTGAAGCTTTCGCTCGTATATTACGTGGTGTACTTGACGTTCTTTGTGTGCCGGAATGACTACTCCGACTCCAATGATATCGTTCAATATACCTGTGGACATATCAATAATTCGGTATATCCCATTTGGACAAGCCAAATTCAGCCACACTTGGACAAATTAGACAAAGATTATGGTATTTCAGCTTCAGTGAAGCCGGTTGCGGCCGAAATTCACAGCAAAATCGCTGCATTGGATGAGAAATTCGAGATTTCCTACAAATCTGAGAAAGCATGGGCGTCCACTAAGATCTGGGCCACCGAGGTGTTTGGCGACATTTCTATTAGGGCTATCCTGATTGCTGAATTCCAGTATGCTAGACTAATGCTGTACTGGGAGGGCAACGTTGCTCCCATCACCAAATACTATGTTGCACAATACCAGAAAACTTGGGGAACTTCTATCAACAGATTTGCCAACAAGGCTAGGCTCAATGCACATGTGTATTGGAAATCGTCCAAAAGACACACATTGCGGTTTTTCTCGCTCAAGGTTGCACCTTTCTATCACCAAATTGTGAATACTGTTTCAAGTAACAAGCACGTGGTCAGGATGTGGGATGCTATTCATCCTGAGGCAGCAGTTGCAGAGATCCAGCGAGTTTATGCGATCTTGTTGAAAAAGTCCGTGGAGTATTCGACTAAGTTGCAGAGAAAGAAAGATTTCATTCTGGCAGAAATCAAGAACTTCCACAAGATTGACACACTTAAGAAGAGGTGGAAGCGTGACACTGCCAAGACCCTAAGTCTAGTCAAGGAGATCTTGGAGGACGTGATCTCTTACAACAAACCTGTCGTTGATGATGAGACTCCAGTAGACCTCGATGTTGAGACTGAAACCGAAATTGAAGAGTCAGTTCCTGAGGAGGAGGTTGTGGACGTTGTGGAAGAGTCCGAGTCGGAGTCCGTGGAATCTGGGACCCAATCTGAATCTGAAATGGATGATTCTGATTCCGAGGAAACTGAAGTGGTTACCTTCACTGCTACTCAAACTCGCACCGTCACAGTTGTCAAGAGTGGGCCACCTCCGAGCCCAGAGACTGCTGCAGCGGAAGAATCTGCAGGTGACGTAGTCTCAGTTGAACTGAACGAAGATGTCACAAAGTATGGAGATGACTCGTCAAAGGCTCAGATCGATTTTGAATTGAACTATTGGAAATCGAAGGTGGACAAGACGTTGGATTTGGCCTATAACAGCCTCGAAAGCGAGATGAAAGATGCCTTGAATGCTACGATCGAATCCTTGAAAGAAAAAATCTCCTCCAATTTCACGGAATTGCTGCAGGGCAACTATGCTAGGTACAAGGTGATGAACGAGTTGATCTCTAGAATCGACAAGGATTCACAGTACATCAGAGAGTCAGGCAAGATCATTGAGGAACCCGAGGTTGACAGACAGATCATGCGTGACAGAATTAAGGAGGCATACGAAGCAGTAGAAGGCTCGATGAAGGATGTTGAAGTCAACCTTAACCAGTTTCATTTGGAAATCATGGAAAAGTACTTTGCGGTTGTCCAAGACACGGTTGACGTTTTGGAATCATTTGCAGACACTACAATTCTGGACTTCTCCAATCGGTTGTCTGGATTGTTGGAGATCTTGGAAACTAATAGCGATTTCGAGGATGAGTTGAGCTGGTCTGCCTGGAAGCAGTTCCACAAGGTTAAGGACCTGATTTTCAGTATCAGAGACAAGATCTACAACGAGGCTGAGGAATACAAATATAATCCAAGAGGTAAAACCAAGCCCAATGGTTTGAGGACCTGGGACCAATACTTGGACAATATCAACTTCCACATCAAGTTCTTGTTGACGGATAACGATGAATACTTGAAGTTGGTGAGAGCCAAGGCTAATATTGCCTACCAGTTGAGAGAGGGTTTAACCAGAGAGTTGGTGGCAAAGGCTGAGGCCGATGCGTTGACTGAAGCAGAAGCATTAGCCGAGGCACAAGCCAAAGCAGAAGCCGAGGAGAAGGCAAGGGCGGATGCTATTGCCGAAGAGGAGTACATGAAGTCCGTGAATGCCAAGGTGAATGAAGCAAATGAAGCTTATCAACTGCTCAAGGAAAGTGAGAGTTCGGTGGAGTTGGAGTCTGTGACTTCTGAGACTACCGAGTTGGAGCAACCTGAGGCTGCAGAGATTGAGTCTTCCGAGCCGGCATCTGTTGTTACTGAGATTATATCCCAAGGCAGCCCGGAGAATATCGAGGTTACGATCCTTGAGGAGAACTTAGAGGATCCAGAATCTCCCGCGGATGCCTTCCCAGAACAAGTACAAGAGGAAGTGGATTTGTCTGGATTGCCAGTGGATGATACCATCGCAGTCGAGCCTCAATCCTTTGATGACGACAACATTGTTGAGGAATTGGAAGCAGTTGAAGATGCCCCGGAGTTGTTGGAAGCAACTGATTAATTTGAGAGTCCCGGATGCGATTCTGCTAATTTAGTCGACTGAAGCTGCTAATCTGTCAAACGCCATTCTTGTCGGTTGCTGCTTTCAGACTTGCTGAAGAGGCAAATAGCGGGCAGTTGACTACACATGTTCATAGAGTCTCAGAATATTTAATACAAGCAGCGTAACTCATAATATTTATTGGTATACATAAATCCGACCACTAATCCATCTTGGACTGCACCTTCTCCTTCACAGTTTCAGCCTGAGCCTTAACCTGGTCAATTGCTGTCTCGGCCTTAGCAGCTACAGTTTCCTTCAATTCGTTGACTTTAGGAACCACCGTTTTATGGAAATGGCCTTCCAAGAACACATACAACGCATGAAGTTGCACAGCAATGTGGTACTCAGCAAGTTCCACCAACGAACCGAATTTCAACACCCATGGGTGCACAAAGTGGTAGTAGTGGGCCTTGACATTCTGCAACTTCGACTCAACCGCATACTCTTTATACAAGTGGTGGGAGTGAACATGAGTGTCCAAAAATTGATTGACCTGAGCACAGTAAGGAGCAACATACTGTTCAGCAGTCTCGATCCCTTTACACAATTGGTCATTGTGGTTCGAAAATGGGTGAATCAATACCAGAACAGCATGATCCAAGCCCGATTGGTGCACCTTGGGACACTTGTAGGTGTAAAGGTACAAAGTGTAGAAGAGCAAGAAGCTGGTGAAGAAACACTTGAATTTTGCAAAGCAACCCATTTTCGATAACTTGGAAGTTTTTCTTGCTATCACTAGTAGTTGATAATGGTAGCAATGGTCTGGAGAATGGCAAGTTAAGTACTGTGCTCGTGACGCAGGTCAATGGATGAGCACCAGGTCATGTGACATTCAAATGTTTGGATTGTTTCCCGAAACGGCAATGTAATAACATGTTGAGTTCATGGCTCTGAATGTTGGACAATGCGAGAACTCATCGCAATTTCCACGTAGACGGTTAGGGCATGATTTGACCCATACTTAGCGAAAACGATATTGTTGGCACTTTTTGGTATTTTATTGTAGCGATACCTACGGGAAGGGTTACCCGGCGTAACAGGTGCGAGTATAAATGGTGCGGCATCGCCAATTATTCCAACCTCTTCAATTTAGTTACCACGAATTCTAAAACGAAACACCTAGCCACGACGCCGCGGACACGTGCCAGCGTTCCCGCTCTCCACCGTTCTGGTGACGGAGCTAGACGCCTGGCTGAGTGGCGCCCCCATGATGTAACTAGTGTCCGGAGGGAGTTTTTTCTTCCTGGCGCTTTCTGTAGTTGGATCGCTTTTTCTTTCCACGGCTGTTACTTTTGGATTCCAGATTAATCCCCGGTTTATCGTGTTTTTTCTCCGCAATAGAATCGGCACTTCATGCCCGGGGGACATATAGTAGTTGACTATTGGACATTGTCTAACGGTCTTAATTGTCTTTTTCGCAGCTTTCTAACTGGTTAACCTCATTGTTCCCAATGGGGAAAAATCATCGCGGTTTCATTGTTCCTAACGAGCCGAGTCTTGTAAAATCCGATAAACCAGTGTTTTTCTTGTGTCCGATGGCGTTTTCGAACCTGCTCAAGGAGTTTTTCTACTCGCTTAGCGCTACCGATAAGTACTCGGACTTTGATTCGCGTAAGTCTTTCAACAGAGTCAATAAGCCCAATGCTCAGACCAGTTTGCTCTATTCCAACGAAATCAATGGCTCGAGTGTTTCGCTAAATTCGCCAAATCCACAATCGGATGAAGGAGTTCACGAAACTAGGCTTGCTTGGCGCCACATCAAGAAATGGCTCCACAAACATTCTCCAGATCTAAATTCCACTTTACTGTCTCCATGTACCAAGTCGGACTTAAGCGAATTTCAGAAAGATTTGGACATTCGCTTGCCAAAATGTGTGCTAGAGTTCTTTAGTCTAACCGATGGGCAGTCGACGTTCAATGAGAACGGTTCTGGCGGAATAATCTATGGTTTGCGGTTGATGTCTATCAATGAAATCGCAGTGATGACTACGAGTTGGAGAAATGTCCAAAAGGCGCTTCCAAAGCAGCAGAATGGCCCAGCTTTGGAGACAGCGCTACCAGTTAAGAATAATCCAGAATTGAGCTATCCCAGCGAGTTAAAGAGGAAAGTCGTGGCTTCAGAAAATGCCAAAGCGCTCCATAGATTTCCAAACCAAAACTGTGTCCCTCCAGGCTCCATTTTACCCACATACGCACATTCCATGTGGATTCCAATCATTACAGATGGCGCCGGAAATTGTATCGCCATCGATTTGTCACATTCCGTTTCCGAAAATGTTGTGTCCATTGTCAGTACTCCAGCTGATACTCCACGAACCAGCCAAAATTCTAGTGAAATCCATGAGAATTCTGTTGAAAGTGCCAATACTTCCAATGACGCGATGTCAGGAAATACCAACGAATTCACCACAGAAGAATACGCTTCCGGTGATACAAGGAGACCTACTCACACCGAGCAGAAATGGGGCCAAGTCATTATTTTTGGAAGAGACTTCGATACAAAGTATAAGATTGCTGACACCTTCGGAGATTTTCTTCTAATGTTTGCTAACGATCTCGAAAAAGGGAACTGGGAGTTGACGAGCTCAAGCGATAGTGAAGACTTGATGTGTGGTTCTGACACCGAGTTGATCTACGTCGACCATTCAACAAAAAAAGAATCCCCCTATTTAGACGTCTTAAGTCGTCGAGCAACCGACCAGTGGTTAAAATCACTCAGCGAAGAACAGAAAGAACTCAAAGAAAATAAAGAGCTTCTAGACGTTTTGAACAAAAAACTGTCCTTCCAGAATCTAGAATACTCCGGAGTAGTCACAGACTCGTTGATCAACGACAACTTGCGCACGATCGACGCTTTCAATACCCCTATTCAGCGGACTAACGAAGGCAGATCGATCAATGAAAATAATGGGGGTTCAAGCAATATCAATGATGGTAATGGTGATCTGGATGACGATATGAAGTGAGTCACTCACCAGATGATGCGCTGAAACTCAAGCTCGGTGGCCCATGTGAACTCATAGTTGAAAAACACTATGAAAACAACTGCATTAATCAACAGATACCAGAGAAATTCATAGAGATGGCTCTGGGTGAGATTGGTGCTCATTGGGCGGACAAAGATCCGGAAAACCACCAACGGAACAATATAGTATCGTGGTTCAAACAATGGCGACGGAATCAAAGTCAAGGCAGTCGTAGCTACAAAGCCGAGAATACCCATTGGCTTCATGCTCAAGGCAGACTTGCGACTTTCGTTGAGAACGTATACCGCCAACCAGCAGCAGAAGTGATACGCGGGAACCAACAAGAATTCCGCATGCTTTCTGGCCAAAATCTTTCTATAGATGTAGAAGGTGTAGTGTCGGTTATCTGCTAGAAGAAATGGATGCACCACTGTGAAGTTCTTGATGATGTAGTGGATAAGCGCATAGGAGGCAGCAGTCAAGAGGAAATTCAAGCCAAATCTGTTTGTAAATGCAAAATTTACATAGTTTCTGATTGTTTTGTAGGAGAACCAGATGGGAAAAGTAAAAAAGGCCACAAATGCTGCGCAGTAGAAGATCTGGACCAAGTGGATAGACATTTGGTGGTTTTCCTTATCGCCGAAGGTGATTCCTCCGTTGTATGCGATAAACGCCGCAAACAAAGCAGCATTGAGCGCATACGGGATCATAAGCAACCAATCACGAGCCGCTTGAGTGACAAACAGCGTGAGATCTGAAAACATATTGGAATTGGCCAGTCTTCTCGAATCGATGAGTAGAATTCCAGCAAATGCCACCCACACGATATTTGTCTGTCTGAACCATAAACTAGCAAAACCAACCAAGTTGCTTAGAATGGCTCCCTTTCCATTAGGGTATTTGACCACGAATAAGAGCGCAGCTACCACAAGTACAGATGACCACACATCGGTATAGAACAAGAAGTAGTAGGTATAGAGAAGTGGCAATGAAACGATGTTGACGAGCCAGAAATTGTTGGAGCGAACAATCGAAAGCACCAATGGGAGAACGACGGCTCCTCCAAGCAAATTGAGCGACCGAAGAGCAGTAGCACCACATGGATTGGAAACACCTAGAAGCTTTAAAATATGGAAGTATGCGGTTCCGAGAAGGTAGAGGCCCGGCGGCGTAGTGATTTTGTTATCCCATTTCGAGAAATTGTGAGCGCAGTAGACGGCATTTTGTCTTAGATGGAAGAATTCGTCAATGAATGGATGTTTGACATACAGATGGATCTGTTGGGCGATAGTGGCCGTCATAGCCAGGAAGATGGGGAGAACCAAGGCCGGAAGATCGAGCATGGCAAGTAAAATGATAATAGGCAACAGATAATAGTCAAATAGGCAGACAATAGACAGAATAGGCAATACTTCTAAACCTCTAATTGTACACTGTATGGACTGAGTGTCAACTGTAGTGTATGTAGAAGAAGTTGATGCAGATGGGTGCAATTGGGTGCGAAAAGTGAGCCGTTTGTATCCATTGCAATTGTTGGATATTATTCATTTTTCCTTCAGATATTTATCTCCTCCCTCATTCTCCTCCATCTTCACCTCTATCTCCAATATCTCATATCTACCCCATCTCCCATCTTTCCCCTGTCTACCATGCCCGTACCCTCCGAACCACGGTTAGTGGCCACCAGATCACCTTCTCCCAGAATTCGTCTGCCTACGCCACCTCTAGGAGACCTCCCTAATTCTCCAGGAATTCCTGCTTTGCTCAGAAGATCTGGATCTTTACATCTGCGATTGAACTCATATGGTTTCCCACTCACTTCAACTAATCGTGTTAGCAGACTGTCCAGCTATCACGAAATCCTCGAAGCTTCTGGCTCACCACTAGCACGAGCGTTGGGTATGGACCCTCAAAGAGAATTAGCCTACAATACCAACACTCGTCCAATGTCCGAGAACAACCAAATCTCCATGCTAGCGGCCAGTCTCCACAACATTGTTCTAGAGAACGAATACACCGTGGATTCCCGGGGAAGAAGCCGACAAAGACAGAATGATGTACTGTTCCGCCGCCCATATAGTTCCCTTCTGCCATCTTCAAGACAGCAATCCAGAATCCAAACTCCTCCGACGAACGTAAGAGTTCCCACACCTACACCTCCAAGAGCACACTCAGTCAAGCGTCTCGAGGAGATCGAGTATTTGATCGCTTATGGTCTTTCCAATAACTTTTACAATAATGTAGTTTCATGGACCCGATTTTCTGATCGCATGGCTGTGGGAGTGGACAAAGATGTCTACTGGTGGGATGGCCAAGGTAACGTTGAAAGGATCGACTATGAAGGTGAGGGTCGGTCGCCAATTACGTGTGTTTCATGCTCAGATCTTCATTACGTGGCGATTTCCACTCTCGATGGAATGCTTTATATCTACGATGAGTCCAGTGGTAGCGTCCTCTTCCATGAGTTTCCTGCGGCCATCAAGTGTATCAAGTGGATGCACCTGAGGAATATGTTTGTGGCTGGAGATACGAAGGGTACCGTTTATTTTGGCGGAATAGGCCAGAATAACATCTACATTGTTTCGGAAATTTCGATTTCCTCCCAACAGATTTGCGGTATGTCTCCACAATTGATTAGCTGTGTTTTATTTTCCTCTCATGCTAACCTCAGGAATATCATTGAATGCCAACAACAGGGAAATGACAGTGGGGAGCAACGATAACCATGCAACAATATGGGATATTTCTCGGCTTTACTTGCCAATCCGAAAATTCGTTCTTCCCCACAATTCAGCAGTCAAGGGCATTCTGTACTGTCCGTGGTCTCCCACACTTTTAGCAACCGGTGGAGGCAGCCATGATCGACGGATTCGTTTTTGGCACACCAATACAGGGTCGTTGGTTGGAAAATATGATACGATGGGGCAAATAACCTCCATTGTTTGGAGTATCACACGCAAGCAATTGGCAATAACCTACGGGTTTCTGAACTGCCAGCCTCCGATAGTAATGAGTGTGCACCAATATCCAGAAATGACATTGGTTGCTGAGGCAATTCCGACAACGGTGGTTCGTGCGCTAGGCATTGTGGAGTCTCCAGATCAAGCTAAAATTGGTGTGGCAGTAGATGATGGAACCGTTCGTGTATTTGAACTTTGGGATGTTCGTCCTCACACCTTGACCAAATCACCACTGAGCCAGGCAGTGGGAACTTTTGGCAGCCAATTGATTGAGAATCTGGAGAGCATTGATGTGAGAATTCCACGGATTAGGTAGGGAGAAATTAGTAAGGAGAAATTAGAAGTTCGAGAAGCGATTTTATTGGTGTTGGCGTAGATTCAAGATGGGGTGGTGACCAGGGCCTTACAATGAGGGATGAGGAATGAAATGATGAAAGAAGACCGGGAATCGCCCACAGAAGTAAGCATCTTTCATCCATTTTCCTATTTCATCCTATTCCATCCAATTTGCTTATTTCATACATTTTTCCTATTTCATCGATATTCCTATTTCATCCATTTTCCTATTTCATCCATTTTTGGTGTTGTATCAATTGTATTCTGAGGTAGCGATGTACTAGCTAGACATAATGAGAAGTGAGAAATCACAGAGAAATCACCTAAAAACCTCAGAGCCAACAATGGCACAAGTAGCAAATAGTCACCTTCATCCATCTTTTGCTTTTTTTCCACATCTTGTCTCTGTCTCCTCTCCTATCGTCTTATCCTGGTTCTCCTGCACCCACCTGATTACCAACTTCATCCAACTTCAACCACTACCAGAATGGAGCAGCCAGTTCCCCAAACCAACCCAGAAAGCACCAATGCCACTATTCTATTGATGGGATTGCGGCGAGGAGGAAAGTCTTCCATCTGCAAGGTCGTCTTCCACAACATGCAGCCTCTAGATACTTTGTATTTGGAAAGTACCTCTAAACCCACCAGTGAACAATTTCTGTCGCTTATTGACTTGTCAGTGATGGAATTACCGGGTCAGCTCAACTATTTCGAGCCTACTTACGACAGCGAACGGTTGTTTTCCAGCGTGGGAGCTTTGGTGTATGTGATTGACTCCCAAGACGAATATCTCAACGCATTGACCAACTTATCAATGATTATCGAGTACGCCTACAGCATAAACCCCAAAATCCACATCGAGGTGCTAATTCACAAAATTGACGGGTTATCGGAAGATTACCGAATCGATGCCCAGCGAGATATCATGCAGAGAACAGGAGACGAACTATTGGATCTAGGGTTGGAGGGTGTACAAGTATCGTTCTACTTGACGTCGATCTTCGACCACTCCATTTACGAGGCGTTTTCTCGAATCGTCCAGAAACTCATTCCGGAATTGCCGTCTCTCGAGAACATGCTCGATAACCTCGTGGCCCATTCGTCTATCGACAAGGTTTTCCTTTTCGATGTCAACTCCAAGATCTACGTAGCCACCGACTCGTCTCCGGTGGATATCCAGACGTACGAGGTGTGTGCTGAGTTTATTGATATCACCATTGATTTGGACGATTTGTATGTGGACAGCGATGTGGACCACGGTGTAAAGAAAGACGAGATCAAGTCTATTTCCTATCTCTCCAACGGGTCCATTTTGTATCTTAAGCAGATGATTAGGGGTTTGGCATTGGTGGCACTCATCCGTAACGACGAGGAAGGGGCAGAGGACAAGGCCGAAAATATGGATGAGCTTCTCACCATTATCGACTATAATGTTGGGTTGTTCAAGAAGGCATTAATGAAGATGTGGGAGAGTTCGAAGTTTCAGCCGCATGCCATTGGTGAGGGTAGAGCATGAGTCAGTCCGTCGATCCAGTGGTTTCCTAAGCATTTTGCTACTGAAAGTGGTTCTTCTATTGAGATTTGTTGTTCTATCGAGTTGCCCTTACTTGAATATTTCATGTCTCTTGGTTCCAACATAAGCTTTTCCTCAATGTAAAGTTATCAAGATTGAGCTTGTTTGAACATCTCCAAATGGCAACGTTCCCAGTTATGAGAAAGCCATGGAGCTAGTATCGCTTGCAGAAAAGGAGATGAGCGGAACTTCTGTGAAGGACGAAAGACATTTCTGGTCTAGAAGTTTACATTCCTCGTCTAAAATCTACGTTTCAGGATCGCTAGTCCAAATTGGCTTCTGCCGTGATGTGGTTTCGAATCAGCTTCTGAATCGTACTAAAGTAATACAATAAACAATTCTATTCTATTATACAGTATCGGTAGCCTAAATCTATCACAAACATTTAATTAGCGGCCACAGCAACCTGAGGAACTTATCAGCACTGAGAAACAAGCACTGCAAATCAAGCAGATACTAGCAATGAGACACCAGCATTGGGATACTAGCAATGAGACACCAGCATTGACAAAGTTACCAGCACTCGTATCCACCATCAACAACCAAGTTGTGGCCGGTGGTGTAAGAAGAAGCAGACTCCGAAGCCAAGTAGAGAATGGAACCCACAAACTCCTTTGGGTCAGCCATTCTTCTCATTGGAATCTTGCTCTCCCATGCATCCTTCATCTCAGTATGGCCGGCGATAACGTTTCTAGTCAATGGAGTGAGAATGTAGCCTGGAGACAACGTGTTGACTCTAATGTTGTATTTGGCCCATTCACATGCCAACGATCTTACAAGGTGGATCACTCCTGCCTTGGACATGTTGTACATACATTGTGGCTGAGGGTCGTTGACGATAGTTCCGGACATGGAGCCAATCAAAATGATGGACCCTCTCAAGTTGTTCTGGATCAAAGGCTTAGCAAATGCCTGGGCCACATAGAACGCACCCAACCCGTTCACCTTCATGATTCCCTCGGCGTTCTGGGCCGGGTACTGCTCGGCAGGGAAGTTCTCACAGTAGCCGGCGGTGTTGATCAACAAGTCGGCGATTTTTCCGTGGTGCTCGTTGATAGCAGCAAACAGCGTCTCCACCGCTTCAGCATCACCAATGTTACATGACCATGCAGACACCTCGCCCAATGGGGACTCGTGGGCTCCCTTTAAGGTTTCGGCGCCCCATGCAGCCACTTCCTTTGCAGCAGCCTTGGTTCTCTCCAAGTTAATATCCACCAAGGCAACCTCGGCACCTTGAGCCAAAAGTGCTCTAGAGATGACCGAGCTCATTCCTCCGGAGCCTCCGGTGACTATAACCAATCTGCCGTCCAATCTGAAGTTGGGAACAACGTTCTCGTAGGCGTAAGTAGACATTTCAAATAAAGTGTGCGAGGTAGATGATGAAAATCACCACCGGGAACTGGGGACGATGGCCCATCTTTATACCATCACACTCACCGTGTCACTGCAGATGAGATAGGTACCGACAAGAAAAAGAAACGGAGCGGTGTTCTGCAGGACCGGCAACATGACGATGGAATTGCACACTCCCATGACGTTTTGTATGTAGAGTGACGACAGTGAGATAGCGACAATTTGGGACGGTTGCGGTGAAGAAAAAGCTAGGAAATATGGCGATGGCATCGTGACAGAAACCCCATGGACGTGACAATTTTGAATGTGAGTGGTGACCAGATCCGCCCCGCCCCACGTCTGGGCGGGCTGAGACCGTCATAGGGGCCACTAACTGGCCGCATAGTATTTCGGACTAAAATGGAAGTGCCCATGGGGAAACGATGACTGTGAAACTGTGCGAAGTTTAGTAAGCAGCGGGAGGGGGGAGAATTAGCGATGGCACCTGGGGGCGTTGATATAAATTCTGCTGCAAATGGGAAAACTCATTGAAATCTCGATGGTGGTTCGCTCCAACAACTTCGGGTCGAGTTGGTGTCCTCCAATTTGAGGGTGTCCTCCAATCTTGGTGGAGCACTTTTTTGGGGGTGCGAAACTTGTCTACGTGACCGCGGATCAGGTTTAGGGGCACCCACTGAAATCGATGAGAATAGATATTATTGGTTGGTGGCAATTGCAAGGCGA
Source organism: Sungouiella middelhoveniana (assembly GCA_030557965.1). Taxonomy (NCBI): domain Eukaryota; kingdom Fungi; phylum Ascomycota; class Pichiomycetes; order Serinales; family Metschnikowiaceae; genus Sungouiella; species Sungouiella middelhoveniana. Next base: position 267,832 of record JANIJQ010000015.1, on the reverse strand, counting down.
CGCTGCCACTACGCTCAGAATTGTCAAAACGGTCAAAATCGTCTGAATTTTGTCATATTCTTCCCATGCTTCCATCGTCCTTCGTCCACGGTCCCCCAACCTTCCCTGCGCGATATCGTCTCTACTGCAGCTAGCCGGTCCCAATGCGGGGCTTGTAATCTCACTGGCTATTGTCGGAGTTCGGAGCTCGCGGGGCGGGCGTCGCCTAATTGGCGGTGGGTGGTACCTGTGTTGCTGTTATGGTCCACGGGGCTAAAAATACATTGTTGTGAATTGACTGCGAAAGGGCCACGGGTTGGAATACTGTGGGGGCGCAAACAGCTAGGTGAGGATTCAGATCTGATTCGTGGTGGAAAAGGGGCTACCACAGTGAGGGGTGTCTTTATTTCTGGGCTCTTTGTAGCTGGGTTTGTCTCACGGAACTTGGGCGGTGTGGATGTTGTGAGTTCTGTTCTGGGCTTCCCAGAGCTCGAGTGTGGGAATGTAGGCTTGTTTCAACTTTCACCTCCTTTAGTATTTCTGATGATTCTATTGTCTTTCAGCCCTCTTGTCTTCTGTAGTATTGTCGTCTGTAGTATTGTCTTCTGTAGTATTGTCTTCTGTAGTATTGTCTTCTGTAGTATTATCTATAATGAGTCGTTTCCTCCGTTCTCGGTCAATCGTCTCAAATATTCCTTCTCATTGAGCTTCTTGAGCCTTTCCAAGTTTCTCTCGTCTCTAATTGCCTGCTTCCGGTCAAACCTCTTGTTGGCCCAGGTTCTCAACCTTTCGCCGTGGGCTAAACAAAATAACGGGAACGGAAGTCCCAATGCAAGTGCAATAAATGCGCACATCGTATTGCCCCATCCATAACTAAGCTTCTCGTACATGGCAGGAGCGAAAAGTGGGAATGCAAATCCAAAAAATGACCGGAATACTGCCGCCGCAGCCACCGACGAAGCAGCAAACCGATTATTCATGTCAATCAAGTAGTTCTGGATGGTCTGGAACACTGCCACCAACGAAAACGAGAAGATACACAGACCAATGCAAGGCATGATCCAGTGGAGTCTCTTTTGTGCTGACCATCCGTACCACACAAGCCCAATGGGGATTCCAATGCCACTGAAGCACAAGAGTGGCAATCTGTACTCGGGTTTAGCAACACCTCCATTCTTAGCCTTGAGCTTTAGATAAGTTCTCTCAATCATAATCGACCAAAACAATGTTCCAAGAGTGAAGCCCAATCCCATCGAAAGATACATAAGTCCGGCAATGTTGGTGCTAAAGCCGTATGTTCCTTTGTAAACACCTGGAAACGTAACGATGAACAAGTACATGAATCCATATGTGAATGCCATGAATGAACCTAAGCCAAACACCATAGGATGACCGAAAATAAGCGAAATGGGCCTCAGAATAGTGACGATAGCCTTTCCTAAGGCGGTTTCTCCATCTGCAATTTCGTAGATGGTATGCAAATGAGGGTTTCCTGTCTCTTTTCTGAGTCTGTCTGCCTTCAACTTCAACAACCGGGGAGAGTATGTTTCCTTGAACAAAGCCGTTCCCACAGCTGCCACGGAAAAGTTAAACATGGCCAAAATGTAGAAACACCAGTGCCAGTTGAGGCCCGTGACGATAAAACTGCCAACAATGGGAGCAAGAACTGGGCCCAATGTAGGACCCAACGAGTAACCGGCCATGGCAAACTGACGTTCGCTGTCACTCCACATATCCGCCAAAGTTCCAGCGCCAACATTAAGCGCAGCACAGCCGCCTAAACCACCCAAGAATCTAAAAACGCAAAGCTGCGCTGGGGTTTTGGCGAAACCACATGCTAAATTGAATACTCCAACGATCCAAATGGACAGATTGAGCACATACTTACGGCCGATTCGATCAGACTCCGAGAGCGGAGCAATGATTAACGGCCCAAGGGCCCATGCCAAAACCATGATGGAAATACAGAGTGATTGGATCACTTTCTTGGTAATGCCGAGTGACGCAGAGATCTCCGGCATGGCGGGCGACAAAATCGACGACGACATGGGCGAAATCAATGCGTACAATGAGATCAACAACGTCTGGAACGACCGTTGCCTGTTGGACCAATTCCGGGGATTATTGGGGTCTTCTGGACCATCCCAAGTCACTAGCTCCGGATCGATGGACGTATATTCTCCTCCGTCGTTCTTAGCGGGCACTGATGTGTCGGGCAAATTTTCATAGAAAGTGGTTGTATCCTGGTTTTCTGGGCCCTCCTCGTCGTCGTCTTGAACTGCCCGGTACCCATGATTAGAACGAGCCACTTTTTGGGCCAACGAATCCAAAATCGTCGTTCGTGTAGCAGTCCGCCGTAACTCAATATCGTTATTTCCCATTTCGCCGTAGATCTCCCTGACCGAGTAACTTCCCGATGCTCTGGTAGACACTTTAGACATCGGAGAAGTCTGGAAAGACGAAGCTCCGCTGAAAGTGCGGCGAACATCGCCAATAGTAGCAGCTAGCCGCGATGAGGCGACGCTCAGCCGGCGACGAAGGCGAGAACTAGATTGTAACTGCTCATTGAAGTCGTGAAGAGGCAACGGGTCTTCTTGTTGAGTAAATGACTGGGTGGAAGACAATGAGTTGTTGGAGTCCAAAGTCTCCAATTCTAAGGAAGTCTTCTTCTCGGCCATAATGCGATATTGCGTAGAAGTAGTGAAGTCAGCGAATACTTACCTTCTAGTTTCTAGTCTTTGGCTACTTTTTGACACTTGAGTCATCAGAGGCAGGGCTTTTACCGATAAGAGTATGCAGGGGTGCGATGATTTGGCTCCCAGTTAGATAAGAAATAAATGATTCAACATTCGCTGAGAAGAGGAAGGAGCATTACAGGTCTGGGTAGACGACATTCATTTTTTCATTTTTTTTTTTGGGAGGGGGACCTGGTGAGAATGTCGGAGTTGGTGATGGATGGAAGAAGCGTAAAAGGAGATCATGTCTTGACGGTTTGCACATAACTAGCGACAGATTGTCCGTCATCGCAGTGCATGATTTGAGTAGCTCTCCGAAAACTTCTGTTATGATCAGTTAAATTTATCGGAATCGAAGACCATTGTCTCTTAAGAAAGTGAACTCTTAAGCAATAGTAGTTTGGAATTTTTGACAAGTTCGTATTGAGGGTGGTCCCATTGTTGGCCGGAAACTAGCATATTTCTTTCCGCACAACGCCTCAATTGTCGTCGCTAGCCATTTTAGTCACAATCTGAATGTACCACTTCCAGGCACCTTATAACGTTAAAGTAGAGATTTGGCTAGGAGCATGTCATCAGACTACAATTAATCAATCGCTGATATAGATTGGTTTCCAACCGTCGAGCTGCTATATTGCAAGTTCGGTGATGATTACTTTTCTCCGATATTGCTTTTTTACGCGAAATTAAGTCCGTGACAGAGACATGAGAGAGAAATATGGTGGAAAACTCATGCAATGAGAAGGGGTCTATTGAATATGCCATTTTGCTTCAAGATGAGTAGGGATTGTTATAGCTGATCGAGTGAGGGAACAGCTAGTAGCCAGACATGTAGTCACTACTAATTGAACATTGATTAGGCGATGGAAGGAGTCGCTGGAATACCTTACAATTGCTAGGCATCAGCAGGTGTCCGAATGGTCTGCTAATGGGAGATTGCCATCGTAAGTCGTTGAACGGCCCTTTATGGAAGCGAATTGGAATTTGTTATGCCAAAGGGAGCAACAGCAGAATTGTTTGGAGAAATGACTAATGTGAATCGGCTACTCGTAATGCAATATCGCTTCGAAGAGGGCCCATCCTTTTCCGGATTTCACGGTGTGAGATTCTTTACAAGGGTAAATTGACGGTGTTCAGAATGAGACCCAGAAATGTGCCCGAGTATCAACAGACAAGACAAAAGAAAGAACATAACCGGCGATCCCATTATCGGAGGACCATCAGCAATGCGAATCCTAAAATAGGCCAAGAACATCAAAGAACAGAAACAATTTACAAACTGTGTTGGTTGTATATCCACCAATTATTCACTCTTTTCCACTCTGCGTACGCCATTACTCATAGATGAAGATTTACACCGTTCTAGTCTACCCGAAAATGCCCCTTGAAGATGCACCCTAGGGCAATTCTTCTTAATAGTAAACATCATCATTTCCATATTCTTCTGATGTGTCCTCTCACCGATTTACTTCGATAGGGTGCCTCCATCAGCATCTATGGCAGCGTTATTCATAGATTCTGATTACTAATTGCAGAGCGATTAGAAATTTATGACTTGGAGTGGGAGATCCGGAATTGCGTTGGCGTTGTGGCCCTGTGCTGGAAACCAAGATTAGCAACATGTCGTATTCTGAACTAAGCTCAATATATTGACCACATACTGTCTATGTTGTACCTTTCTTATATTTCTTACGCTGGTTCATAATTCCATATGCTGAATACGGATTTTGATATAATTATAGCCAGACCTTCACGAGATAGGGTTTTTGGCACAATTAGTGGTCCATGCAGCGTATGATCTTCACATATGTCCTACAGGAAAGGCGCAGCCAGAAATGAACGAATAATACCAACCACAGGAATGTTTGAATTGGCAGAAACCATCACCCACAACCACACGAAAACACCAAACAATTTTCACTGTTCCCTGCCGTAACTTCCATAACCTGCTCCATTCCATATTCCCATACTCTACACACCTTACACAATGAACTGGCTGCTGTGCACTCTTCCATGCACCATGCAATAAATCTACTGATGTCTACCAATCATTCCAACCGCGTTCTATACCCATATTACCATCGCAGCCCTCTAGTCTACATTACTTCACTCTTTTCTTCCTCATATCTTCTATCTCTATATCTTCCACTCATCATTTTCCCCTGACTTTCCCCCGATTTCCAAATCCTTCTCTTCTCTAGTCTCCACTTCCCTCGCTTCCCTCTACAACCTCCATCGTCTACTGCATCCACTCAATGTTGCATGCACTCTCCACTATTCTTCCCTGCTCGTTTAGAATCGCGACCTCGTTCCCTATACGAAGGCCATCCTTTCTTTTTCGCCGTGTATATATCGCCCAGCCATTGCTCATTAACTTTATTCAACTATAGACCATGGTGAGGTATGTCAGCATCGCTTCGAACTATCCAACTCAATTCATTCTGTCATATGTCCGTCGTCGTCGGTCCATTTTCTTGGGCTCCTTCCGTTGGTTCCATTGGTTCCGCTCATACTAACCTCTTAGTGCAGTGTACCACGACTACTCGAGTTTCTCGAATGTCACCACATTTAGTGATTGCTACCAAAACTTCAACCAGATCACCGGGTTAAACCCCGTAGAGAAGTTATGGGGAGCCTACTACTACTACATGAACAATGACGTGCTCGCAACTGGTTTGTTCTTCTTCTTGATGCATGAGATCATGTACTTTGGAAGATGCTTGCCGTGGGCCATCATCGAGCGCATTCCCTACTTTGACAAATATAAGATCCAGGAATCAAAACTCCCGGACAACCAGGAGCAGTGGGAATGCCTCAAGTCGGTGTTGATTTCTCACTTCATGGTGGAGGTGTTCCCCATCTGGTTCTTCCATCCGATTGCCGTCAAAATCGGCATGTCGTTCGATGTTCCGTTCCCCTCGTGGTCCCGGGTGGCGTTCCACTTGGCGGTGTTCTTCGTGTTGGAGGACGCGTGGCATTACTGGTTCCACAGAGGGTTGCACTATGGAGCTTTCTATAAGTACATCCATAAGCAACATCACCGTTACGCTGCACCATTTGGATTAGCAGCCGAATACGCTCATCCAATCGAGGTTGCTCTTTTGGGATTGGGAACCGTGGGAATTCCTCTTGCCTGGTGCTATATTACCAACGACTTGCATTTATTCACCATTTCGCTCTGGATCTGCTTGAGATTGTTCCAGGCCGTGGACGCCCACTCCGGTTACGAGTTTCCATGGTCTTTGCATCACTTTTTGCCATTTTGGGCCGGAGCCGATCACCACGATGAACATCACCATTATTTTATTGGCTCCTATTCTTCTAGTTTCAGATGGTGGGACTTTGTGTTGAACACCGAGGCCGGTCCAAAGGGGAAGAAGCTGAGAGAGGACAAAATGAAAGCCAGTGCCGAGAAGAAGAGTCAGTAGTGTAATAGGTATTGTGGGGGTCTGCAGTGGATATATTCAATTTCATATTTACTTAAGAATCGGATTTTAATGGCTGCCTTTCATGGACTATTATATCTGCATATCATTGGGATTTATTTTCTGCGTATCATTGGGTTTGTTTCCCTAGAAAACGCATCTCAGTCTCACCCAATCAAGACAATCTCTCCCTAGCAATCTCGTATATAGTTTCTGCTTATCAATGCACTTTTGTATCTCCCGGATGTTAGCATCTCGAACGGATTTTGTTTCTCCCTATGAATCGTATTTTAACCCTCTCACTCGGACCAATCTTTTTATCGGACCAACCTCCCCATCGGACTAATCTTCCTATCGGACCAATCTCCCATTCGAATTAATCTCCCCATCAGATCAATCTGTCGCTATTCACTCCCTACTTATTCTCATCCAATCAAATCCTAATTCCTCTCTGCCCACTCCATGTACTCCTTCCGCTTTCCACGAATATCCATAAACTCTACCCTAGTTTCCAACTCTTCGTACTCACTTACCCCCAATGCGTTGATCGACTCCGTAGCTGCACTCATTTCTATTGGCCGCAAATATATACTCAGTTGCTTAACAATTTGCAGATGCGAAATGCCAAGTCGTGGCGTGTTGACGAGAGATGCTAGAACTCCAAAGTTGAGCACAACAAGTCCAACGATAAGTTCTAGAACAATATCGCTGGGAAGTCCTGCTGACGATAAAAATTGGTGGTGCTCGTACGACGAATATCCTGCGTGCAATATAAGGAGTCCGCCGACTACGTAGGAAATACTCATTGTGGTTGGATGACCAAGTTGAGTTGCATGCGTTGATATCCCTGTATTCACACCCGTACCTCCTACCACTGTGTAGGTTGTAGCAATAGTTGCGATGGGAGGATAAGGACGGGTTATTGAGTACGAGGTTTTGGCAATTGAGGTTGGTTTTACTGGTGCTAGTCTGGTATTCTTTTTTGTCTATTTCTAGTGCTTTCTTCTTTTGATGTCATTTCTTGATTTTGGTCAGTATGGTGGCAAAGTGCAACATTCTAAAAATTTCCATTCTTTTTCTTTTATCAACTTATTATAAAATAAGAATCTTACTATAAAATTAACAATTGAATCAACCGATAACACCCGATTTTACTTCATGAATCAACCACGTTGACAATAATAAATGCTTATCGGTGTGGCTCCTACCCGGTGCGATAAGAAACGATCTAGAACCTACTCACACAGCAACTTCGGAAATATCATGTATTTGGCAAATAAGGAAATTCGAACTGAAATCATAAATAAATGTATCACGTAATCTCTAATAATGTGGTCGTAACTAGCTACCCGCCTATAATTTGGCGAGCAACCTCATTGAGTCAATCTGGAATGAAGCCTTGTCTCTCCATCTGACGCAGTTGTAGAACGAGGAGTATGACCAAGTTAAGTCGTTTGCTCCTTGCATGTATCCATGGAATTTATTGAACTGTTCCAGCATCCGCCCGTTGCGCGAGTCAACGTGCGACTGGATAACATCCATGAATGAGTCGGAATAGTTGAACATAGAAATAAGCACCTGCTTGTATCTGATGGAGCCGAAGGGGATCACATACTCACCGGGACCAAGCTCTTCATCGGCCAAGTCGTCAATAAGGGCTCCAAAAAAGTCCTTGTTAAACGGCGTGATGACTATGTCCTGCTCCCGGGAAACCTTTTTGAAGATCCACTTGTACACCACTTCGGCAGCAGATGCAGTCGAGATAAACCAAGGATTGCCCTCGGAGGTACCATAACCATCGTAGACATCCTCAGGGTATCTACCCAAGGCGACACCGATGTTCTGACGTAATCTTATCTTATCGTGATTGATAGGATACCTGTATTTCATGTTAGCAACCATTGCGCTGATAGTGTTGAGGATACGAGAGTCGTCCACATCAAATGGAATGTCTTCGGTGTTGCCATATTCCAAGTTGTGAGCATGAAGAGCAGCCAACAAGGTAGCAGCATCCAAACCAGATCTCTTTCTCTCCTTGACCAATGCAGGGGTCTCCACCACATAAGGTAAAGTAGGACGAGTGAAGCCCGTAACTGGGTCATTGATATAAGCCTTCAAATCATCGTATTGCTTTTGCAATTCTTGCAAAAAGTCTGGACTTTCACCCATGCTCGAAGCAAGTCTGTGGCCATCGCCAAGTGCTCGCAACTGGGTCAATGCATTGAAAAAATGGGAAGCATTGATTTCCTCCCACAAGTCAAACGCATCGGAGTTCCAGTTGTACATCACATACTCCAAGTCGGGCTTGACAATCTCGTGGTACACAAACGAGGCATTTCCCAAGAATTCACTAGAAATGCTAAGTCCGTGCTTGCTTAAGAACGTCAAGTAGTTGGTGATGGTCAGCACACGCAAGCCTGGACCATCGCTCTGCGGACGGCCCCAGTTGTCGTCAAATGTGGCTCCGTCAGGCATAAACTTAGGTTCACCCAAACCAGAACGATTCTTGTCGTCAAATTTTCCGGACAAGTTTGGAAGTCTCTGGAGGTGGTAGTTGACCTCGATGTAGCGTTCGACAACGTTTCTCAAGAAGTCGCTGGAAAAGTCCTCCTTCATGTTGTCGTCCAAGTGGTAGATGAGCGAACGGATGGTCAAGGCAGAGTCTCTGATCCAGTTGTAAAAGTAGTTGGGGCTCTTCTTCAGTGGAGAGGCGATAACGACTCCGTATGCTACTTCCTTAGGATCGAGCGAGGTGGAGGCGCCACCGATGTTCTCCAAAATGTAGGCAAAACTGCGGTTGGCCTGGAGAGTCATCCACAGTTCGAACTGAGGGTTGGTCATATAGCCATCCTTCTCTTCAGAGACCGACAACCACGACAGGCCAACAATGGGGATCTGAACGTAGTCGGCGTTCCATCTGAACGGGAGAGTCAAGGCGTTAGTAGTTGCCACCAAGGCAACAAGAAGTGGCGATAATTGCATGGTTCACAGAATGAGATTCAACCGAAACGAAATGAAATCTGGGGTAATCCAAACCACAGCAGCAAGCTGAAAGCGAGTTGTTGTGAGAAATTCGAAACAAAGAATATAGAAAAGATGCGGAAGCGGACTTTCACAAGCTAAAAAAACTGAGTAACAACCTCAAACAGTGTGGGCCCAGTCACGCTTATATAGTGTTGCAACCCAGGTTCTAGTGACACAAAGTGATGTACTGCACACTGGCGGAGTTCCAATGCAGAAACATGACTAAGGAAACGCTTTCCTTCATGATGCGAAAGTGCATGTGACGGTGAGGAAAATTTTTCTTTCGGCCCGAGGTTACGACCACATAGCTGACAAACATATTCGCTCGGGTGAATCCAAAGTGCCCAGTGTTGCTGATGTTTTGATGTGATCCGCAAATATAGACATTGGTGGATCTTCAGGATATTGCTGGATCAAACAATTTTTACTAGATCAATTACACACCTCGATACAGGCGACGTCAATGCGGCCATACAAAATCCGGGGTAGAATTGATTTCCCCCCCCCCCCCACATTCGCCGAGCCGTTGCATAGAGCGACCGACGATCATAACAACTGTTCTGTGTGTGGGGGAAATGGTCATTCGTCGATCTGGCCGGAGTTAACGACCACCGCACTAACTAGTGTGAGAGAGTGTCAGTATCAGTAACATGCATTGGTCACTCGCATCGGAAACCTTCGATTTTTTCCTCGACGTTCTTTGCTGCTCGAGGCAGGTGGATGAATTTTCATGACTTTCATTTTGCTTTTCTTCGTTGCTTCATTGTTCGATGCGTCGCGAACATTCTCCATTCTCTTGCTGTGGCATCCTCTTCAAATGAATGACGCCTTTGTTTACCTTCACCGTCGTACCCCGCGCACGTTCTCTAGTATGGAAATGCAGTGTATTGCTAGCCCGTCTGCCCATTAGAACCTTTACCCCGTCACCCCCACCAATTCTTGCCCATCCACTATATCCTAGCCCACTCACCTGATCCCTAACCCGCTCACTAAATCATAGCCCGCTCACTAAGTCCAACTTCGTCAAGTCTCCCCCAAATTCTAACCTTCGGACTTCGTGTTGGAAGCAACAAATGACGTAACATTGGCAAGGGTTAATGTTCCACGAGTATAGCATTCATCGCTTCTGTCCATCAATTCTTCCATTTCTTCCGAGGTCAAGGGCTCATGGATAGTGTGCGGCTGTAAGACAAAGTCATTGAATTTGTCGACGGATTCGCGGTTTTTGCTTGATCCCAGTAAGTCGAGCCGCTCCCCGAGCTCGATTAATGACGAGATAGAGACTTTCTCCGAAAAATCGATATTCTCTTGCGCCAACTTCCGCGCAAGTCCCCCCAACCGGAAGTCGCCCTCTTCAATCACCATCTTCTCTAAAAGCCGCTTACTGAAGCTTCGCAAAATCAAAAGTTCTTCCACAGTGTCTCGAACAACAAACCTGAACACCTTGACTGGTTTTGTCTGCCCGATTCGGTGCGCACGATCAATTGCTTGGAGATCCATTTGGGGGTTCCAGTCATTGTCAAATAGAATCACGGTGTCTGCACTGACCAAATTAAGTCCTAACCCTCCTGCTCTCGTAGATAATAAGAATACTTGGGACGAATCAGCGCCATCTCGACTGAAATCCGCGATTTCCTCTTCTCTGTCTTCTGGAGAGGAACGACCATCTAGCTGACTGCAACGAATTCCTTCTTGTTCAACAACCAACCTTATGAAATCGAGTGCGGTGGTGAACTGGGAAAAAATAAGCACCTTGTGTCCATCGGCAATGAGTCTTCGAAGAAGTTGTCTTAACATTTGCATCTTCCCTGAGTATTCCAATATCCGGGTTCCTAATTGGTCCTGGTGGTCAGTTTCCTGATTGTATGGATCGTAGTAGCACAAATGGCTACAGCATACTTTTCTCATTTGCATAATCATGTTCTTGAGGGCCAACGAGCGGACATAGGGAAGAAATTTGGCCCTGGTATCTTCCACAATGCGGAACAATTTATCTCCGGTTAATTCTTCCTCGTCGTCGGATTTGACCTCAATCACTTCAATATCTGAGTGATCGTTGACGCTGTAGAAGGTATCATCATCGGATGATTCTCGAGAATGTTTGGAAGTGTTTCCATCTCCTTTACTCTCAACTTCTGATCTGGATTCACCTTTCACTTCAGATACACCTTTCACTATAGGTTCTCTATCCTTGGTTTGAATATCTTTTTTCCCATCTTCGCTCTCCGGTGTCATTACACCCATCAATGACCCACCCAAGTCAGTGTAGGCTTTCTTTGGACCACAGATATTAGTCTCGCCTGTAGGATAATCTTCAAATTCGGTGTCAGATACCTCCATTTCGGCTGTTTTTTCATATTGAGCGAGGAGCTCATCGAGTCCGGCTTGGGCCATATCTTCTTGAGACATATCTGCTTTTGCGGAATCTCCCTCATTATTTTCATTGTTGCTTTCAATTATACCCGAGTTGTCTTCGTATTCATCTATCTGATGTTGTGGCCCAGTGACACTTTCATCATCAATGAAATCTGACATATCTCCGGTTAACATCTTGTGAATATCCTCATTAGCAAACCGGGTTCGGCAATTCCTTTTCTTTCCAATAAGTTGCTTATTCAACAGTAGATAATTTAGGATGTCATCAACTTTCACCAAATCTTCTTTAGTGCTAAAAAGTTCGGATTGGTTGATCAATAGATACTCTTTGATAAATGAGTTTAAGATCATTTCAGGAAGACAGCGGTCCATGATAGCACGGTAGAACACACTTTGCACGGGAGTCAAGTCAGAATATAAAATGTACTCCTTCTTGGGAGGCAAGTCTTTCATGACATCGCTCTTCACTCTCCGAAGAAGGAACGGCTTCAATACAGCATGCAAGTTCTTGACAAACAGTTCCTGGACTTTCATTTTGAGAAGACGTCTTTCTTCTTCACTAGAGCCTTCAACGGAATCGCCCAACGTGTCGAAATCGAACCATTGTTGGAAGAGCTCCAAGTCTTGGAATATATCTGGAAGGATAAAATTGAGCAACGACCAGAGTTCTTTCAAGTTGTTTTGAAGCGGCGTACCAGTAAGAAGCAATCTGTTTCCCACTTTCAACTTCTTCAAGAACTTGATCAAGAGACAGTCGAAATTTTTCAACCGATGGCCCTCATCCACTGTCAAATAGGCCCATTTCCCTAATGCAAATTTCCGAAAGTCCCTGATGATAAGCTCATACGAAGTCACCACCACTTGTGCTTTCAACTGCTTCCCAAGGGTAAGTTTTCTGCGATCCTCCTTCTTACCAACGTACTTCAACACTTTGATCCGTGGAGCAAAATTGTTGAATTCTCGGCACCAATTGGCAACAGTGGAAAGGGGAGCAACCACCAAGAAGGGCCCTTTCACTCCATGTTCGAGAAGATATGCCAAGAGGGCAATGCATTCAAGAGTTTTTCCTAGACCCATTTCGTCGGCGAGAATGCCGTTGAGCCCATTTTCATACAATGTGACAAGCCACTCCAATCCGTCTAACTGGTAGTCTTTCATAGTACATCCACTGATCAAACTAGGTTGATTTTGGTTGTGACCCGTTTGGGCAGCTTCGAGAGCCTGTTTAGTGCTTGCAGTTGCCTTAGAAATAGTGCTCTTGGGCTTTTTAATATTCACTTTTTTCGATTTATTTTTCGATTTCTTTTTCGATTTCTCTTTCGATTCCTTTATCGATTTCTTTTTCAATGTCTTTGATTTGATTTTGATTGGTTTTATGTCGGGAGACATCTTAGTTCTCTTCACTGGACCAGTCTGGGTCAGGATCCTTCTTTTGGCTTGTGCAGCTCTGGTAGTTCTTCTGGTGGTGGGGCCATCAGAATCATCGGAAGAGCCCAGACCCTGATCCAACTCCATGCGTAGTGCAGCTATTCTGGCCCTGATGGTCCGTAATCGATGATGCCTCTTCATTCTCTCCAGTTTGCTGAGGGATTTGTCCTGCTTGATCAATTGTTTTTCGATTTTTCGATTCTCGATTATTTGTCTCTCGATTGTTGGTTTCCTGTGCTTCCTTTCCTTTGCCCGACGGCGAATCACTCTGCGCCTTTGGTTGTCTTCTTCACTTTCTGAGTCGATGACCTCTACGTCCACAACTTCAGGAGAATTCACATATTCTTCTTCAGATGAGTCGCTTTCGTTAAATGATTCTTCCTCCGGCGATTCCTCAGAAGTATCCTCAATACGAGATCTTGGTGCCCTAGGCTTTAGATGAATATTGTCTGATTCGTTACCGTCATCGTCTACATTGTCTTCCTCGGACTCTTCCAGTTCACTCTCCTCAGCCTCTTCCAGTTCGCTCTCCTCAGCCTCTTCCAGTTCACTCTCCTCAGCCTCAGTGCTTTCGGAATCTGCGTCAGAACTCAAGTCAGAGTCCAGATCCGAATCTGAGTCTGATTCGCTACTCAGAGAACTAACCTCGACAATCGGGGTATGCACTTCCAGCACAACTTCGCCCCTATCGATTCTCTCTTGTAATTGCTTCTTCTGCATGGATTTCTCCATCATATTATCTAGAATGATCTGAGAATAGACCTGGGATTTCTTGACCAACTGGTCCAATTTGGCGAGTTTGGCGTCCATAGAGAGATCATGGAACGTTTTCTGTTCATCTGTCTGGGGCTCTTTGTCGACATACTTATCGAGAGTTTCATTCAAGTCGTGTTCATCATTGGAAGTTTCTGACACGATGTCAATGGGGGAGCCTTCTGTGGACATGGGGAAGTGTTCTCAGGATTAAATGGACTATAATTTTGGGAGTGGAATAAATGAGATACCTTTGAATCTTCAATGGTTGATGAGTTTGGATGTTCAACGGTGAACAGGTGGAAATAGTGTTCGCACTGTATGTGAAGATGAGTGGTGGAAAGACTGGAAAAGAGAACGGAAGAAACTTGATAATGTTGGGGGAAACCACATCTGAGTACACGAGAGGGTAAATTTATTAGTTAGGGTTAAATGAACTAATTACTACGATTGGGTAGCTATGATTGAGTTTTGTAGAATATACTCGTTGAGGTCGAGATGCGATGAGACGCAGGTAGACGTGATTTGGAAAACAAACGAAGGTATATCGTGACGAAATGTAGAAAAGCAGGAAAAATAGGGAAAAGGAGGGCAAATCTTGGACAGTGGTGAAATTACATAATCTTAGGACAAATCATGGAAGCCCTGGCAAAAGATGGAGATATTTGTGAGAGATTCTGTGTTTGGTAATTAGCTGTGCGTAGTTCTCGTGGTAGAGTGCTTGAATGAAGCCCAACAAAAGATTGATTCCATACAAAAGGGACAAGCGGGATAATGGAAGAGAGGAAGAAAGGGAGTTTATATGTTAGCAGATATTTGGACTCCGATTTCTGTGTAATCGAATTAGTCTATCTTGGTCGCTAGATCGGTGAACCGGCCCGTACATTCACCACACCTTTCTTCGGTATTGAGAAATTAGACCATAGCAAACCAAAATACACAACTTGGGAAAGATTTTTTAATCCTGAAGAAATAGAAAATGAAATCCCCAGTTCGTGGGAAACGTGAACATTGCTGAAAAGTAAATGGGCACCTCACCACTACTCATTACCGACAATCTGCTGCATACCTATTGTATTGACAGCGAGTCACCTCCTGCACTTTGTTCCTGAGTCATGTAGGGCCGGTGAGACAATACATGGTAATTAATCTCCAGAGTCTAATATGTTCGGAGGTACAAGTCCAGATTTTGTAGAAGTTAGCAAAACCATAGATCCATCACCATAATCCATTGCACACCATTCCATGATGATCATTCGTTGAAGATTTTTGGAACAATATTATTCGATGCACATCGCTCGCATCCTTCTATTTTCCATAGCCGGAGTCCACGTTCCACAACCTTTCTATGTCCCACCCACACTTCATTCACTCAACAGACATCTTTGACGCACTGCGTCACTTCGGAACCGCATCCGAAGCAGAAAAACGCCAATACTTCCAGTCAAACCAATAACATCCCATCGATTCCATTATCTGGTGACATCACCCACCCAATACTCGGATCTGCATAGCCCACGAAAAAACCTTCCACCAAAAAGCAGCGTCCGTCCACCCAAAATCAGCTATCTCCCTCGAAATGTCCCTGTTTCCCATTCTCGTAACTCCCACCAACTCCATCTCTCTGTCGCAATTCTAGACATAACCCAACCCACCATTTCTTACAACCCAAAACCCGTTAATATTTCCTCCCTCCTGCAGACACCTCCTGCGACCACACCGACGTAATGGTATTAAAACCCACCATCCTATTCTGGCCCCCAACCGAGCACTATATACACCGACAAGCACCTGCATTACCGATGACTATCCGCCACATACTTTGGCCTATAACTATAAATTGATTCCCGCTCTTTTGTCCCCATGGCTCGCCCCCACTGCTCAACTCTCCAGTTCCGCACCATCATTTCCGCTCTAAACTCCACCCGCACTCTACTGTCGTCAGTCGCCGCCATGGGAAGAGAAAACATTGTTCACTACCAGTTGGAACACGACAACGAAACCGACTTGGCCCAGACCCTCCCAAAGTCTCCCGTGGAAAGAGTTTCCCCTCGCAAACCGGTGGCTGCCCACGATAACTTCCCGTTTTCGTTGTCGAAGGAGCTGACCATCCAGGACTATTTGGCCAACAATCGCTACTTTGTGGACTCCATCCACCACAACCACCTGAACCAGGTTTTTGAGTTGAACGGCAAGGGTCAATCGCCCCACACGTTGTGGATCGGATGCTCGGATTCTCGTGCCGGCGAATCATGTCTTTCTACATTGCCAGGTGAGGTGTTTACCCACCGAAACATCGCCAACATTATTACCGCGAGCGACATTTCGTCGCAGGGCGTGATTCAATTCGCAGTGGACGTGTTGAAAGTGCGGAAAATTATTGTGTGCGGCCACACCGACTGCGGAGGAGTGTGGGCCTCGTTGTCGAACAAGCGCATTGGCGGAGTTCTTGACTTGTGGCTCAACCCCATCAGACACATCCGTGCCGCCAACAAGGAGCTTTTGCATAGCTACGACGACGATCCCAGGGGAAAGGCCAGAAAGTTGGCCGAGCTCAATGTGGTGTCGTCGGTTCTTGCATTGAAGAGACATCCTAGTGCGCTGATGGCCTTGAAGAAGGGCGACATTGAAGTGTGGGGGATGATGTACGATGTGGGCACCGGATTGCTTCAAGAGGTGGAGATTCCTACCGACGAGTTTGAAGATATGTTCCACGTGCACGATGGCCACGAAGATGAATACAACCCACATTGATCCCGACACTTAATTCATGAAGCGGTATTTCCTAGCGCAGCTAGTCGCACTTTACTTCTCGCATATATTTATAGCCACCAGGCGCCCTATAGACTAATCTAGGTAATCTTGGATGTGATGTAGATGGAATTGTAGATTGAGATTTGGGATAGATTTGATGTAGATTGAGATTTGGGGTAGTTGATGGTGTCTACTCTACACAAATCATACAGTTGATACATTCTATCTCGATGTCATCATTTGATTTCATCTTTACATTTCATCACTCCTTAGATTTCCATTATCTATGTTCACTTCCATTATCTATGTTCACTTCCATTATCTATGTTCACTTCCATTATCTATGTTCACTTCCATTATCTATGTTCACTTCCATTATCTATGTTCACTTCCATTATCTATGTTCACTTCCATTATCTATGTTCACTTCGTCTTCTAATCAATTCATTTTCATGAATCACTTCATTCTCTATAATCTCCTCTACATTTCCTTTTTCTAAATCATCTCTACACTTCATCATTCGTATCTTCATATTTCTACTCAATACTCCATCTTATCTTCTCGCAATTCTCAATACTCCTTCATCGCTGCTCCACATACTCCACATTCTTCTCCACACTGCATCTATCCATGACTACTCTCAACTTCAAGCCTATTCTTTATTCTCCAAACTTCTTCCCTACGTAGACTCCCAGTTCAACTGGAATCGTCCCTCAGGAACTTGGTATTCCTCAATGGCCTTCAACACTTCCTCTGCACTAGTGGCTACCTTGATGATCTCTCCATTCTTCTGAGACACAAACTCCAGCGCAATTGCATCCTTCACCCAAACCAAAAAACTATCATAGAATCCATTCAAGTTGTACACCACAATTGGCTTGGTGTGGATATTCAACTGGTGCCACGTCACCATCTCCATCAACTCCTCCATCGTTCCGTATCCTCCAGGCAATGCCACAAATGCATCAGCCTCCTGGCCCATCATCCGTTTACGTGTATGCATGTCTTTGACCAAAGTGGTTTTGCCGTACTCCTTGGAGTCGGGAATTGGCGTAGATCCATCGTGGTGATCGATGCCCTGCTTCAACTTCTCGTTGAATTGGTCGTCGGTGGTTCTCTCTCGGGAAATCAATGCTTCAGGAATCACGCCGTGGACGTAGCCGCCGTTAGTGGCACAGCCGCGGGCAACTGCTCCCATCAAGCCAGTGGAACCTCCTCCATAAACAAGACCCCAGTTCTTTTGGGCCAATAGTTCGCCCAATTTGGTGGCATTCTCGGCGAACGACGGGTTATTGCCGAAGGAGGAGCCGCAGAACACACATACGGTTTTCTCAGGTTTGGTCGTTGTCATTTTGGATAGTATAATTCTGATTTGCAAGGGGAAGATTGATGGTTGATTGTCGGCGAACTGTAGTGATACTTATAGTGCGCATGAGCCGGCCGGCGGGGCCGCGGCACATCCGAGCCAGCTAAGCGATAAGCATGCGAAGATCCTCATGGATGCGTTACTATTTTGGATAAGAAAAATGGAATTATCACAAGAGAGTAATCTCCGATATGGGAGAATGCCGCGGCAACCTACGGGGTGGTTTCTGGTGAGTTATTGCTTGAGGTTTTTGTGATGTGTGAGGTGAAGGAACAGAGAAGAATGGAGAGTAGGTTCCATTCCGTTAGAATATTGCGACACCAACATGGTAATCGTAGATTCCATTAGTTATGTGGACTCTTCTTTTCTGTGGGGACGTCATTTTCTGTTGGAACTTCTGCAATGGAAGAGGTAGAGTTAATTGCAAGATCTCATAAAGATTTCAACGAGAGGACGGTCCAATTGAACACTGATCACTGAACCTAATTATTTATTTTTTTTCTGCTGTACGATGTAAATGATTAAAGATATACCGAATTATGTACTTATTCCTATAAACATAGTTGCTGGTTCTTGAAGTATTTCTGGGGTAACAGTGTCATTACTTAACATTCAAATACATTCAAATAGGAATAAGTATGCTTTGATGGTATATTTAAATACAAATGACCGTGCTGTGAGAAACCTACTTTGGCTATAACTCTTTGAATCTATTATCATCTACATGTTTTTGCAACACCTCAATCAACCGTGGTTTGCTCTCTTCATCTACAAGCCATTTTCTTCAGCAAAAATCGCCTCATAATCGTCACTGTTGCGCCCCACATACCTGCTCTCCGTCACCTTTACCATACCAATCTTCTCCTTAGTACGGAACTGAGTCATCTTCAACATCTCATACAATACAGAAAGAATCGGTGTCGGAACCCCGTTTCTCGCAGCAATACGAAGTGGATTTCCCAAAATCACCTCCAGCTCCATCAACTGCGACTTGTCTAAGTCTACCAACATTGATGACTTGTAGAAAGATCCATCAGCCACATGAAGAAACTTGCTTTTTGCACCCGAATCGACAACCACACCCTCACTAGCGGCTATAGCATAAATCTCGTCCATTGCTGCAGAGAAAATCCCTTTGTTTGCGCCGTTGATCTGGCATCGGTTCACGTCGAGCCCCGTAATGGCCGTGACCGGGTTGAATACTGCATTGTTGACCAATTTGTCCCACCGTGACCGGCCGGCGCTCTCTTCCACGACCACGGAGTTAGCAGTAGAATCGGCGTTCTGGTATAATTCGGCAAACTGCCGGGTTTTTCCCGCTGCTACCTCACTGGCGATATTTGGGTTGTTGAAAGGTGCCACGAAGACTACATCCTTGTGTGAGTTGTTCACCACGCAATTGACATTAGCGGAGCCAATGAGTGACACCACAGACACCAACGCACAGTTGGGAAATTGCTCGATCATGGGCTTTTCGATGTCGATACCGTTTTGAATCAACACAATAGTGGTGAAACCATCTGTTACAGCAGGACGGATGATTTCCTCACAAGTGATTGGGCCATCGGGAATATTTTTTGTTGTGACTATTAAAAAGTCGTAGGGACCATTTGCAGCAGCTTCGGCCACTGACCGAGCAATGGTGGAAGGTTTCCACCCAGAGAATGTTCCGTACGAGACGGACTTGATAGAGTAACCGTTTTGAGAGACGTGATCGTAATCAGACCGAACTACCAAGGTGACTTCACACTTTCCATTGAGCGAGAGCGAAAGTGCGGCGATGGTGCCGACGCCGCCCGAGCCGACTACAAGAACTTTAGGCATTCTGGTAGAGATTAGTTGGAGCCAGGTACAGGAAGATGATGAGTACTGGTATATTGACGAGAGAAATGGAAGGCAGGAGGAAGGAAATGAGAAGGAAATGAGAAGGTAATGAGAAGGTAATGAGAGAAATAGAGAGGCGAGGACAGAAGGATGTTGTCAAAGAGGATTTGTGAAAGAAGTAAGTATAGAGAGGAAGTAATATAGGGAACGAGTTGGAGGAACTGGAGAAAGACTGCGAAAATGTAAAGAAGGTGTGAATCGAGCGCAGAGAGCACGAGAGCAAAATGAGAAGGAAATAATAGAACAGAAAGAAATGAAAGAACAGAACGAGAAGAAAACGAAAAACAGTATCTAAAGAAAAAGAGCATCCACAAAAAATTTATAAGATGATTCGGGAAGAACAGTTGGGCGGCCATTTCTAATTTTGAAAGTGTGTTGGGCTAGCCTCCTTCTTCTAGTCCCGTAATGTATTTTTTTACCTGCACCAGTGTAAAGGAGAGGTTGGGTACAGACGGTTGAGACATTACAAAACCAATTACAAAACAAAACCAATAACAAAACAAAACCATAAAAAGAGCCACAAATAAAGAAACCAAACGCTAAACTAGAAACCAGATAAGAGAAGAATCCAAATCACCGGCTATTCCCAATCCCAGTCTCATCCCTATACTCAGTGCTTTCCTCTGTAGTGCGACGCGAACGCCTCAGTATTATGTTTCACCTGTATACCATTACGGCCAGAGCTAATATTGATTACTTCTATTCTCCAAACCTTCGTCTCTTGGGTATTATTTTCTTGGATCTTCTTTTTCTTAATTCTTTCTTAAGTCCTCTTTTTTCTTTCACTGTACCTCACTCTCGATGAAACAGGAAATCTACGGCCAGCTCGACGCACTTCAGTTCCAACTATTCGAAGTCGACCAACTTGCCCTGGACTCAGATTCCGTTCTATCCGACACCACGGCGGCTACATCGGTCCAGCTGTCACCACGCAAATCTGCAAAGAGCTCTTTGCTGCTAAAAAATCCCTTACTGTTTCTGGTAGCCGCCGAAACCGCTCCAATTCAAGATGGTTCTCGTCTACTACATAGTATGCTAGATTACATGACTGATATGGCCGCTGAAGAGTCGGCACAAATTGAAGAGTGCTTGGCGGAAGTTGCGGAAGCGTTGGCTCTGTGTGTGGCGATGAATACATACACGGTGGAGAAAGAGGGGTTGTTTCCGTATAAATAATGAATCATGGCACTAGTCCTAGATATTGGTGCATGGCAACAGTCCTAGATGTTGGCAGTCCTAAATATAGGTGCAACAATGTTTTGCACTATCTTGCGCTATCAATTTCAAACACTAAGCGGCTGCAATATTGAGTTATTGCACCACTTTCACTTCTACATCTCGTGTGTTCTGTGGAGTTAGCTACTGGTTTCAGAATCACCCTTCATTGCGTCTGTACTATACCATAATGAGACATTATCACAGATTGGCCACGCAACAGAATATCAAGTAAGAGATTGGCCACGCAACAGAATATGTAAGATGCCGACATTCTTCTTCCATTCTATTTCCATTCTGCTCAAATTCCTCAGATTTCTCAAATCGTCTCAGCATATAACCAAATATCACCATATCTACTCACATCTACTTAGCTCCACCTTGCTCTCCTCCTCACCTGCAGTATCAAAGATCCAAGTCTTATCTACTACTTATCCTAATGACCGTCACAGCAAAAAACATCAGAACACAGCAAACAAAAATCAAATCACATTTGGATCAACTAAGCGGCCTCCTTGAAGAGCGAACCCGCATGATCTCCGTGTTGAAGCTCTCGCCGTCGCAATCAGACAATTTGGACTTAATCAATTTGTTAGCCAAAATTCAGACAGAGTTAAAGTACCAGCGTCAAGATATCGCTTCCGGATTTGCTGCCGAGTTTGCCCATGACTTTTCTGCCACTGTGGACTCGTACTCGCTCCTTTTGACCGAGTTGAATGCCGATCCCTATGTTGATACCCAAGAATACCTCTTTACTGAGAAAATAGCTACTGAAGTGGTGGAATCAGCGGCCCGAAAGTCGGTTCGCTTTAAAGATTATGATGGCAGCGATGATGCGGAAGACACCGAACAGTTGCGCAGCCAACTCATGGGCACTTCCACCAATTTCCGTCCATATAGGGACGAAGAAGAAGAAGCCGATCGAAACACCCTTCTGTCGGTGGATACGACCAACCAAGAGCTTTTTGCACAACACCAGCAGCAACTTTTGGAACAGGACCAAAGTCTAGACCAGCTTCACGACCTGGTCCGCATTCAACATTCGATGGGGAGATCGATTGGAGACGAACTCGACGAGCATATCATTATTCTCAATGATTTGGAGAGAGGAGTGGACAATTCGGCCAACAGGCTAGGGCGGGCGTCCAATAATATCAGAGAATTCCAGCGGAAAGTAAGGGAGAACGGTAGTCTTGCTACGATCATCGTGTTGACGGTGATTCTTATATTGTTGCTAGTGGTGCTTAATTAGAGGGAATAATGATACAGTAATCGATGGTTCAGGCAATTGATATCCTTCTTTATGTCTCCGAAGACCTTCCTCTAGTGCTATTTCTGTCCAGTGACCATTCGGTGTAACTCACTTGGTTCTCCAAACCTAAAAGTTAAAGTCGTCGTTCACCTCCTCATGCTCACTGAAAAACCATATAAACACAATGATATCCCCATACACTATCATTCCGCCCACAATACTCATCACCATCGACCCCAACCCAATCAAGTTAGTATGGTACATGGTAATTGGCAACGAGATGCCGCTGACGATCAAGAGACCCGTGAGGAACTTCGAAATCTCCTCCAATGGAGTGGGGGTGTTTCCGTGGTCGTTGCTGAATGTCAAAAAGTCGTCTCTGTTATTCTCCACTGACGACAGAATGATATTTGGTAGTGGAGCCACCAAGAAGATGGCGATCACCCAGAGGGGATGCCAGTTGTTGTAGAGAGCACATGAAAGGAGGATGAGGAGGAATCCAAACGCAAGGAATGCTGATAGAAAGATGATTTTGTTCAAGGGATTCATGATAATGGTGGAGGTGATAGTTGATTATGATTGAGATGGTATACAGGCCGATATGGGGATGGAAGGAGAGGAAGAGTGGTGAGGAAGGAGCAAAAATATAAGAAGTAGAGCAAAGAGAGAGCATAGTAGAAAGAAAAGAAGGAGAAAACGTAGAATAATAGAACAGACAAAGATAGAAAATAGGGATTAATATAGAGGTGAAAGGGATTGGGGAGTTAAGGGAATCAAGGCAGCGAATGCAGTGATTATTAGTGCCAAAGATCAAGAGAAAAATGAGATGAAAGAGATAAAAGAAAATATGGTGTAAGAGATAAAATATGTGATGAAAAGTGAGATGTGATAAAAAGGGAAGTGAATGAAAAGGAAATGAGCTAAAGCAGATGCATAGATAAATTAGAAAATTTGACAAAGCAGGAGAAACCAACAATCGTGATCTTTACAAATCAAACCTTTCATCAATTTAACAATTCATAGCATCTAAACTCGCCAGTCACACTACACTCGCCAGTTACACTACACTCCCCAATCTACAGCTTCTCATGTTACTTCTCTGAATTGCAAACATTCCATATACCTAAATACAAGTCCTAGTACACCTCCAGGGTTCCCCAAAAAAACCACCCGCTCGAGTTCCAGACTACTTCGAGTTCCAGAACCACCCATTCTTGGTGTCGTCCGACCGCAGCTCTTCATTCACAATGGTCCATTCGCGACCTCCGAAAGGTTTGGTCTTGGTGACGTGTTTCGTCGTCGATGTTCCATCGCTGAAAACTTCCGTCTTCGTCTCACGCAAAACAACCTCGTTGGTGTCGTAGTTCGAGTCCATCGAACTCTGAACAGAAGTGGAAATCACTCCGGGTGAAGGTTCTCCCAAAGGTTTCTCCAACAGCCCCGAGTACATCGCCTCACGCATGCGTTTCCGCGACACTTCTCTCTGTTTCCGCACATTCTCATACATGGTGTTCTTCCACTTCAAGTACTCATTGAATTGCTTGAAGAACACTCCCTTGGGTCCCAAATCTATCACCCCGTCGTCGTTGGGTGGGTAGCCCTGCTGCGCATCTTCAAAGTCCTCTTTGGTCAAGATCTGGCCCGCCAAATGGTTCTTTTTGTACTCCAACAATCTCACCGGAACTTCGCTGTTGGGGAACAAACATCTCCAGTACCCTTCGGAGTCCCACACAGAAGTGCCGTCTTTTCTGAGACAATCATTATATTCGCGAGTGGAGGGACCTTTGTGTGAGTAGATTCCATATGGGGTGCGTCCTCCCGTCGATCCAAAAACATTGAAGAGATCAAATGGAACTCTGAATGGCATACTAAATGGCCGTTCTGGGTCCAATTCGCCGCCGCCGCCGCCGCCGCCGCTGCGGGTCTGGTAGGGTCTGTTGACGTAACTGTCGACGGTATCGTCAATTTCGCGAATGGAAGGATGTTTCCATTGAGAGAAATCGGTGTTTGCGTAGTCGTAAGTTGTTCCCACCACTTTCTTAGTTATGGAAGCAAGAGACGAAGTAGCCAGAGCGACTTTGTCGAAGAAACGGTTGATTTCGTCGTCATAGGGTGACATCGCTTCAGATTGCTCGGAAGCTGCGTCATGTTTGTGGTCCCACTTTCTTCTGCACATTTGGTGAAGTCTGATGGGTGAGGAGACGATCCCTATATATACTTAATTATGGTGCGTAAAACTGACCTGTCCGCCACTACCAGCAGTCATGCAGTCAGGCCAACGGGGAAAACCGGACTGGCGAGGTTGTTAAAGGATTCATGCTTTAATTTTTCTTGTGGTCGTTGTGGTGTAGTGTGGGAGCGTTCTTTGGAAAATTATGTATTCGTTTTAGGGTGTGGAGGGTGTTTGCTGGGATATCTGGGCAGAGATGGGTGAGTGATGAGATAGAAGAAGTACTACAATGGAATTTTTAGATAACTTGGAACCGGAGCTTCTCGGAGAGTGCCATTGATGGCTGATACGAGATATATTTCTATTTTATCCTATTTGTCCCAGTTTGGGTTGCCTTTGGGGCATCTGGTGGCACCGTTGGCCATTCTGCAGGAGAGAGGTCAGATATCGCTTGTTACCCACAGAATACGCAGAAAAGCTAGGTACGTAACAAGAATGAAAGACTCCCCATAAAGTAAACTACCAGAACACACCACACCATACCATTACTATTCTAAATCCAGACCGCCATTCAAGATTCTTCGAATCTTCCAATTTCTTTGTCAAATGGTTCTCCCAATACTATGCTTTTTCCTTCATGATCACCATTCTCAATTTTGTTCCTCTCAATCTCTATCTATGCTCCGGGGCCCAATCCAGTATCCTCTAAATTCAGCCCAATATATATACAAATATCCTATCCCGAACGGTACTGTGCGTAATCGGCTCTCTTGCCTCCAAAAAGATGCTGACGTAAAAACTGGCCGCTATATCTTCTGGCTCTCTGGCCATTGTACACCGTTTCTTGCCTTAAAGCCGGACTCATGTGGGGCAGATATTGACCCACGGGATTGTTGTTGGCCATATTGGCAGACTCTTGCATTTGGATGGCGGTGGTGACGGGATCTGAGGGGATCAGGGGAAGAAACTCGGCGTCTGAAACCAAATCAAACAGTTTGTGCAAGTAGAACTGCTGCATGTGGATGCTGTGGGTGGCCTGGGGGTGCAGGGCCGGGGCCTGCATCCGGGACAGGCGAAGAAGGGCCTGTGGCATTTTTAAAAGAATGTTTGGTTAGAATGTGGGATTGGCAAACTTGTGAACAAGTTGATCTGACACTAAGAAGAGTGAAAATTTTGCGGCAATTGAAGGTGTGCATGAGATTTCGGTTGCAGAACGTGCAGGATAATGGATGGAAAGAGTAGTTATTATCTGGCGACTTCAACAAAAACTCCAATTTGGTTTCATTTCTAGACTTATCTCACTGCAGCCGTTGGTTCGTTCCGGGGACTTTTTTTTTTAATTTTTTTCCTTTTTACTCAATTGTTTGTAACTGGCCCGATTTTGAAGAACCCTAACGTCTTTTCGCAGCTTCCGTGCGGAGGCACTGGTGTATTCCATATACTTCTTAGTCAAAGAATCACTTTCGAAGCCAATATGCATCCCACACTACGACTGTTGTCGAAACTTTCACTCAAGACCAAGCTCAAAAAGCCGCTGGTTGTCAAGTCAAAATCAGTTCATCCCAATTTCCCCGTAAGAACCCGTTTTGCTCCGTCTCCAACTGGTTTTCTCCATCTTGGCTCACTAAGAACTGCTCTCTACAACTACTTATTGGCCAAAAGCACGAATGGCCAGTTTCTTCTCAGATTAGAAGATACGGACCAAACGCGATTAGTTCCTGGTGCTGAGAAAGATATCTATCTGTCTCTTAAGTGGTGCGGGTTGAATCCCGATGAGTCTCCAGTTGTGGGTGGCCCATATCTTCCATATCGTCAGTCAGACAGAACTGACATCTACAAGAAATATGCCGACCAGTTGATCGAGTCGGGTCACGCATATAAGTGTTACTGCTCCAAAGATCGACTTCTCGGTCTCCGAGAATCGGCTATGAAGTTGAAACCTCCCACCACGGTGACTTATGACCGAAAGTGCTTACACGAACATACAGAAAATGGATCAGAGTGGACTGTTAGGTTCCGCTCGCCCGATGTGTACGAATCATTTCTGGATCTACTCCATGGAAACTTAAATTTGCAACCTCAGTATAACCAAACTGATCGTCGCTACGATGATTTTGTCATTCTCAAACTGGATGGGTTACCTACATACCATTTTGCCAATGTAGTAGATGACCATTTGATGAAAATCACTCATGTTGTCAGAGGTGAAGAGTGGCTCACCTCAACACCAAAACATGTGGCATTGTATAGGGCATTCGGTTGGGAACCTCCACAATTCATTCATATTCCGCTTTTGACTTCATTGGAAGACAAGAAACTTTCGAAACGCCAGGGTGACGTCGGAGTTCTGAGCATGCAGAAACAGGGGATCATTCCCGAGGCATTGACAAACTTCTGCGCATTGTTTGGTTGGTCTCCTCCTCGTCCCCAGAAGTTTAAGACTTCAAGTGAAGTGATGACTTTGAAGCAGTTGGAGGAGCAGTTTTCGTTGGATCACTTGACTAAGGGAAATGCCAAGGTGAACGACAATAAATTGTATTTCTTCAACAAGCATCATTTAACTGCCAGGATCGCTGATCCTCAAAAGTTGGCCGAATTGATCGACGAGTACTACCCACATTTTATAACCGTTGCTGGCCATCAGTTTTCGAAGGATTTCTTGACCAAAGCTGTGGCTGCCGTGGGACCGTCGCTCACCACTATCTACGATTTTGAGAACGTACACTCTTACTTGTTCCGGGATGTGAACTATACTGAAGTTGAGAGGCCGCAAGACAATTCTGTCTCCGAGATCTTGATATCTTTGCAGAAGAATGCAACTGAACAAAATCATTTTCCAGTTGAGGCCATTTTGGCCGAGGTCCCTAATACTTCGAAGAAGGAAATCTTCCAAGCTACGAGATTTGCCTTATCTGGAGGAGTTCCTGGCTTGACCATTCCAGTTTTGATTGATCTTATTGGTCCAGACAAGTACTTTGAGCGACTTTATGCTGCCATTGCATTCTTACAGAAATAGATCCCAAAACTCTTGTATATATTATGTTTCGACAAATTTGCTTCGCTGGAAGTCCAAAAACCGTGATCCCTTTGATTTGTGGTCATTTTCCTTGAGTAGTGGACCAGTAAAAATACAATGAATTGCCATTCCTGGATGATAGTAAAGTCCAGTTAACAACTTGGGAGTGACCAAGAAGTATTGTGACAGGCCCTCTTTGCAAGCTGTATGGACAAGATATTTGTGTGCCATCTTTTCGTTCTTGGGATCCATTCCCTGGTTGATTTCGTCAACAATTCGAATAGGGGCATTGGTCAATCCCTGAAGAGACATTATGAAGAAAATTGTTGACACTGCTCTTTCACCTCCAGATTGCGATTGATGATCCAAAACCTTGAGCTCGGAATTCTCTCGAAACTTGACCAAAATCTGAAGTTTCCAATCTTTGTACCGTTCCAGCTTCACCATCTCAACTTGTCCATCACTGGCGACGGTAATAAAGTTCTTCTGAAATGCTGCAGAGATTTGGTTCACCATTTCGTCAAGCTCCCTTTCCCATGGTACGGAGATATTCTCCATTCTTTCTTTGAGGTGTTCCTTCTTGCTCGTGAAATCAGGCAATTGCCTCTCTGCTATTTCAAGATCAGACCGTTTGGACTTGAGAAGCTCAAGAGATCCTCCATCCACATTAGATAGAACAGAAATATCGTCCTCTAGCTGTTCAATCTTTGTTAAAACATACAGCTCTGAGAGCTTATTCTGCGCAAGGTAATCTTCGGCCAATTTTCTGACAACTTCCCTTTCTTCCTCAGATAAATTCTGTTGTCGAATTTCCCTGGCCGCATCTCCCTTCTTATACTCATCGTATTTGCTCTTCGCTTCTTTATACTTCTCTTGCAAGTCGACCTTCTTTTGGTCAAGCTCCAGAATGAGGGATTGGAATGCAAGAGACTTGTTCTCCAGTTGCTGGCGTAAAAGCTCTTTCTGCTTTTGTTGAAGGGTAGTTGCCACAACCTCCTCCGTATAGCTGGCGATTTGATTCTGCAAGTCTGAGAATTGGAGGTACTTGTCTAGCAATGCTTGCTCTGCTCTTTCTATCTTGTCCTTGTAATCTTGAGTTGTGCTCACGGACAATTGGCGAATTCTGGATTCTGAGTGCCTGATAGTATCCTCCAACTTAGCTTTAGCCTCTTTTTTCTTTCTTAGTGCCCTCGATTCTATATCCAACTTCTTCAACTTTTCATCGATGCCCATGAGGTTGTCTTGTTGCTGCTTTTTCTTTTCTTCCAACTGCGTGCTAGAGTCTTTTAATTCGTCCATGCGAGACATCAAATCGTGAACTCTCTTTTGAATTTCTCTTTTAACTTCTTCAGTCAATCCTTCGGATCCCATGAGCTGCGCTCCTCCGATATGTTCTGTCTGATAGAAGAACTGCTTGGAGCCATATCTCGAACGTCCCACCATGAACAAATTGTTTTCAACCACAAACTTCAGAAAGGTTGTCCTTCCATCACTTCTGTGTTCAAGAAGTTTGTTAATGGTGTTTTGATGTACAGGCTTCAGCGCAACAGGTATGCAATGAATAAAGGAACGATGCATCAATCCCCTAATAACTGTGTCAGGCCCAGTAATAAAATCAGATAAATATCCATCAAATCCAAGCTGCCGCAACCTTTCAACTGGCATCGGTTGATTTAGAGGAGAATTTGGAACAACTCTCATTGGAATGTTCATATCTTTCGGGATGACCGACGACACTCTTCGGTACTGGTCTTCACTATCAAAGAAGAAGGCAAATAAAGAATTGTTATCAATAACCTTTTCGAAATACTTTGCATACTTCTGATCCGTAACACGACATGACACAATCGGTGCTTCATAATACTTGACTTTAAGGTTCCTTTGCTCCTTTCGCAAAAGAATATGAGCATTGTATGCGTTTTCCATGAGCTCGAATCTGTATCGTGTGCCGCGCGTTTTCAAGATTTCTAGTCTATCATTGTTTTCAAGTTTCTTGCGCTCCTCTCGAAATCTGGATTCGCTGACTTGGAGATCTCGTTTCAATGCATTCATTTCAAACTTTGTTGCGTCGTACTCCTCCTCTAGACGAACTTTCTCGCCATATTCGACCTGGCGTTCGCCTGATAACCTTGAAACTTCTTCCTCGTCAACATCCTCCATTCTTGTAAGCTTCCGTTCCATTTCCTCCTTCTCAGTAATCATCTTTTCAAGTTCCACTTTTTGGTTCTTGGACCTGGAATGATACGTTATGATTTGGTTCTTCAATTCCTCGGCTTCTTGCTGAGCTTCCGATGCGTCCCTATCGGCTTTTTCACATCTAGAGTTCAACAGACGAATTTTAGAACTCAAGAAGCTGATATCACGTTCCAACAGCTTCATTTCCTCCTTGCAGTTCTTGTAATGGTTCTCCAAGGGCATAGCATTCATAGCAAACTCCTGAAGTGCCTTCTTGGCTGCATCTCGAACTGCCTTTAGACTCTTCATCTGCTCCTTGATATCCTGAAGCTTCGCGTACGGTAAGAGTTTCTTGTGATAGCCGATATCCTTCGTCTTATCTTCGTACTCCTGGTACTTTCGTGCCTCATTCTCGAACTTTGTAATATCGGATTCGAGGCCAGAGATCGTTTCCTCGAGTGATTCGATCTTTTGCGAGAGTTCAACCCATGTGGTATCGAGTTCAATGAGTAATTCATGCTTTTCGAGCAATGTGTTGTCTCCGACTGTTCGTTCTGTTTCTAGTAGCAACTTTTCGGGAGTTAACGAAGCAAATTCCGCTACTCGTTCTTGGGGTAAGAAATGGCAAAGGTTATCTAGCTGAATGTTGAATTCCTTTACAATCAGACGCACATCGTTGATGTCTGAGGTAGAGCCGTCAACCTTCCACTGGGATTTTGCCTGTTTGAGGAAGAATTTCCTCTCAATGACCAAGTTCGGCTTTCCTGATTCGTTCTTCAATGTGATCTCAATGGTACTCTCCCTCTCTCCTGATTTGATCATGGAGTCCATGGTTTTTCTCTTTATTAAGTCTACCTTTCCACCTAGGCCTAAGCATACTGCAGCAACAAAGGTAGATTTACCTGTTCCGTTGGGGCCTATGATCAT
This sequence comes from Sungouiella middelhoveniana, assembly GCA_030557965.1. Classification (NCBI taxonomy): domain Eukaryota; kingdom Fungi; phylum Ascomycota; class Pichiomycetes; order Serinales; family Metschnikowiaceae; genus Sungouiella; species Sungouiella middelhoveniana. Next base: position 237,352 of record JANIJQ010000015.1, on the reverse strand, counting down.
ATTCAATGTTGGAGACAAGTTAAATTCTCCATAGGAATAGGTGGTGAAATTCCAGATACGGAGGGAGATGATATTGCCGGGCTTGAACGTACCGTCATGTAAGTTATTGGATTGTGAGTCTTCCGACGGAACCAATTTCCGTCGTTTTGCTCCATTGTGATCCATAAAGAGAGATATAGTTGAAGATCAGAGTGTGCATACATCAATGATAGTGGATATTCAGACGAAGATCAGAGGAACAATAGTGGGAAGGAAAAACTAAGATGCAGACAATAGTCTTAGAATTCAAATAATCTTAGAATTCCTATTCCATTTCAGCATAGTTTCATTTATCTCAATCTTCAATTAGTGTCGAAACCGAACATTGATCAAGTACTAGGAGCTTTTGGCGACGCGAGCATACTCAATGAACAAGTAGATAAGACGGGAAAATTAAGAGGAAACCAAAAGGGAGAAATATATAAATACAATACGTTTACAATTCACAACCGCCCCTTACATTACTCCCACATTCTCCATCCAAGCAAGACTCGCCAGGTCACGTGCATTTGTTTACTTCGTCTCGAATATATCGAACTGATCTCAACACGTCAATACTTCTTAAGCAAAAATGGTATGTGGAGTATCATGCTCTGAAATGGCTGCGGTCCAAATTCCCAGTCGACCAATACAGGGCCTCTTTTTATCATGTCGATTTGACTTTATAGTTTCTCACTTATAGAAATCAGTACTAACTCCAGTCCAACAATAAAACTTACAAGGATGCGTTCGCCTTATTCGATAAGAAAGGCACTGGAAAGATCCCCATTGAACACTTGGGAGACTTGTTGAGAGCCGTCGGGCAGAATCCCACTTTGGCAGAAATCTCCGAGTTGCAGGATTCCGTCAAGCTGCCCGAATTTGATTTCGACACCTACCAGAACATCATCAACAGACCAGATGGATTCAAGCCATTGGGACTTCCTGAAGACTACATCAAGGGATTCCAGGTGTTTGACAAGGAGCAGACTGGCTACATTGGTGTTGGCGAGTTGAGATACATTTTGACATCTATTGGAGAGAAGTTGACGGACTCTGAGGTGGACGAATTGTTGAAGGGTGTTAATGTGACCCCAGATGGTAACGTTGATTATGTTGAGTTTGTGAAGTCTATTTTGGACCAGTAAGTTAATAAAGTATGGTGAATCGGTATGATGTAGTGTAGGATGGGAACTAGAACTGCAAAAGCAAAGCTGGAGAAATATGGTCAACTAGCGCATTCGAATTCAGAAAACGGAATAAGATTTCAGTCCGTTGGAATCTCCATGTATCTGACAATAAACTCTGTTCCCCCCGCCCCTGGTGGGATCCTACCCAGAGCTATGTCCATTATAAAGACCTCGAATTCCAAGATTAATAAATCCAACGCTTTAGGAAATGTTTTTGTGAGTCTCTTGGTTATCCTTCAGAAATCTTCTCTACCCTCAGTCTATCTGTTGATGTTCACGTCAATCCGGATCTTATAAAGCTTCCTAGCAATCTGATGGTACAATAATTATAGGATCCACGACATATATTGGTATCAAATCACAGAATCAAACTTAGATTCAATAAAAGTATACTGCTTGGAGTGTCACCCGGAGTTACAACTGCGTAGAATCAGAAGATGCCAGTAAGCATGATTACATATAATCAGAAGACTATGTGCTGAAATTGATTAAATAGAATCACATTAGTTCACGCAGAGCATAAATACATAGAATTTTCCCTATTCAATTCATTCTGGAATATAAAACTTCTGATTTATCAAATCCCACCTGACCCTTTCACTATGTGTTCCTGTACTGAAATCCTGCTCTAACTACTATCTCCACTAGTTATGGCCAAACCTCCTAAGAGACGAGCTAGCGACGTCGCCAGCTCATCCAAAAAGCCTCGACTGGAGGTCCAACAGACTCTATATATCCAGAATCTCAACGATAAGATCAATCGAGCGCTCCTCAAACACAACTTGTATCTTCTCTTTTCCTCATATGGTGATGTTTTAGACATCAACGTGAAGATGAGAGGACAGGCCCACGTCATAATGGAAAGCAAAGAAGCAGCAGTTCGGTCATTGAAGTTGCTACTGGATCACTCTTTTTTTGGCAAGCCATTGCGCATCGACTTCTCTAGAACCAAGTCTCAGTGTATTGAACTGGCCGAGAAGCTATTGGCAGAAGAATAGCTCTGGTCGATTCGGTTAATTGTTCCAGTAGTCTCGATTAATTGCTCCAGTCGTCTCGTTTAAGTTTCTCGACTCCATTCCACCCTTGCATTAGAACTTTTGTATACTATGTACTATAGCCAATAAAATACCAATATCAACCTAATTAACCTCCTCCGCTTGAGCTAATGCGTCTTCGAGACTATTCATCACACAATCGGGCACACCCAACTTTCCCAAACTAGTACCGCCTATACTCACCTTTTTATTGGACATTTCTGCAACAAGACGCACCATTTCGTCCACTCTGTCAAGGAAACCGACATTGTATTGTGGGATACAATTCGTATGAAGGTTGTAAGAGATGAGAAGATCATTCTCATCCAATTTCACATTCTTGGATGATTCGGCAGCTTCGTCCCTTAACACAAGGTTGTATTTGTCCAATTTCACTCGCAAAATATTTGACAAAACGTTTCTGACCGCGCTGAGGTTGATGCTGTTGGATGGAATGCCTCTTGTGTTGAAGTAGTGTCCTCCCATCATCAAGGTCACTTTTTCGTATGGAACTTGGCCAACGGCAGAGCCTCCAAAGAATTTCTGGGCATCCAGTTCCGTGTCTGAATCGAAAATAACGCCCAATAGTGACTCTGGATTGGCGTTCCTGATTGGAACAAGAAAACCGAACCCGTTTCCGCCGGCGGGTATAAGTCCGCCTTTCTTCGTGTACACGTTGGCTAAGAAGATGGATGAGTACTCAAACGTGTTGAGAACTGATTGAAGTGCAGCTTCACTAACAGCCTCCAGCAATTTGGCAGCTCCCAGTGTAAATCTGATGTGATCGTAGGTGTTCCTTGTTCCATCAACAACTAATGCACAAGATTCCATCTCGATACTCTCCACTGGACTACTGTAGTTGATAATAATATTTTTGTTTCGCAGAAGCAGATCCGCCAATGCGTTCGGTAGCACCTGGAGTCCATCATGAAGTCTCAAGATTGGAAACTTCTTGAGAGATTTAGAAAGTTCCTGAAGGTTAGCTCCCGGAGAGATCAACTGTTGATACTTGCCAAGTGACTCGTTTAGTGTCGTACCAGGCCCGTTACCGTTACTAGAAATCATTTTCCGCAAAGCGCTCTTTACAACTGACCCGTCTTCCTTTTCCATCTGCACTAACAGAGGCAATGTGGCCCGAACACTTAATTTGGATACATCTCCGCTGTAAATTCCATGCATTACAGCACTTAACACGTTATCGGCGATAGCAGGAGAACCAAATCGACCCAGAATAAAAGATCTGATCGATTCGTCCTGGGAATCGGTCCGTTGTCTTTTGAATGGCTCTCTCAAAATGCTTGAGATTAAACCCTGGGTAATATCGCTTGATAAAAACTTTAAAAACAGATTCACCGAGTTTGGAACCTGAACAAGATTATTCGACGGATCCAAAAGCCACTTGCGGTTGGAAATAGACGATGATTTCATAACCTCCACCTGATCCTCTAATTGCAAATTCTTCATAATATCCACTACAAGTAAAGTTCCGTCGCTAACTCCACGGAGAGTTCTGGGTCCTTTTTCAAGGGTCAACTCGTTTCCATTGTCATTGAGCTTCTCTGTCTTGATCCAGCCGCCAGGTCGTCCTTGTGATTCGAAAATGGAGATCGATACGTCTGGTCGAAGCTTCAGAAGGAAGTATGTATATGTTAGACCAGATATTCCAGCCCCCACCACGGCTACTTTGCCATTCTTGGGGATGAGACTCATTAATATCTGACTTCTTGACGAAATCTGCTTACTTTACATGAGTATCCAGCTACGATGATACGATACTGGTGGGTGTACGGGTGTAGACACAGGAGATGTTTGTTAGCAAACGGTAAAAGGAATATTATTAGAAATATTAAATCAGTATGCATGAAACATGTTAGGCGACTGAACCTCGTCGTTGAGGGTGTCTGTCAGCATTTTGCTCAATTCCTCAATGGTCTGGCTCCTATAGCAAGTTTCATTCTGGACGTTGTCCTGGCTGATATTTTGAAGTAAAGGAAGCTTCTGAACAAATAGCGAATCAAGAGTAAACACACTCTCTGCATCATCGACTAATCTGTTTGGAGCCTGCTCCTTATCAGATTGCGAGTCCTGCTCTTCGGAAGCCCAACCAGCAAGTGACTGTCCAACCACCGGAGTGTAGAGTTCTGGTTCTTCAGAATCACTTTCCAGAGGGCTCGTCACCGATGGGGCCGGGGTGATGATAGATTCTGCATCGCTGATTGCGGAAATCGGTCTAGGAAGAGATTGCGCACCTTCTGAGAATGAAGTATCCCCCTTATTTCCTGAACTTCCTGATGTTCCCGACGTTCCAGTTGTACCTGCACTAACTGACGCTGAGGACGAAATCATGCTTTTTGAAGACGACGACTCCGTGCCTGAATTATCAGTTCGATTCAACGGGCTCGATGTCGGAGCAAATGAACTCACCAACGACGATTTAATCACTGATTGACGTCTGCGACCAGTACCCTTTGAAGGATCAATGACCAAGTCATCAATACTCAAAGGAGTAATAAATTCATCGGAGATACTTGGTGACCGCTCGTAGGCTGGTGCTGGGTCCGAAGGTGTCAATGAATTCATTCGGCTGATTTGGGTCTCGGTCAACGAGACTGATCTCATTATTGGAGATGCATTTGTCGACAAGGCTTCCTCAAACGAAGGAAGTTGTTCATCTCCAAATTCACTCAAGGGCTTAATAGAAACACCGCTTTGGTTATAGGTAGGAGTTCTGAAACTGATCCCACGCTGAGACTCGGGCGGAATTGCCTCATTCTCAATTTCATCATAGTGAGGTAAGTGAATAGACTCGTCGTTGCATCTTGCACTTATCAATATAACTGGGGTATCCACCACAACTTCATAGTGGTGTACTCTGAAATTATCAGAGGGATCGGGTTTCGAGATTCTGAAGCAAACCTGAAGACGATGAGATATTTGGATGTGACGGAAATTGGAGTCGGGTGCAAGTGCTCTTGATGTAGAAGTGCAGCCCTGTGAAAGGCTATCTCTAGCCCTCAGTTCGTTGGGAGCCATGGACGAAGAATCAAGTACTAAAACATCTTCACCGAGCTGGCTGTTCAAGAGCTGTTCTTCGTTGACATGGCTGATGTGAGTTTCATGAGTCCCTATGAGAGGCGAAGATGAAACTATCAGTCCCAGATTCGAGTTATGTCTGGAATGATTACCGACACCCGACGAATTTGTGAAAGTTCTCTTCAAGTCGAGATCCCCAGGCTCTTCGTTATTGTTGGTAACGATACCCTTATCAGCACGACTGGTGAGGAAAGGTAACGCGATATTGATATCTAAAGGAGAAGCAACCATCACATCGCCATCTTCTGCACCATTCTTGCTTGGTTCATAGCACGAGTATAAAATGTTGTTCTCTGGACACTTGATCACTTCTTCCTTGAAAGGCTCGGGAAAGGTGGTTGCTGACGATTTGTTCTTCGTCTTCAATTCACAGACATGGACCACTCTCTCTCGATTCTTAGTGGACGATCTGGCCAAGTATGGATCGTCTCCATCATATTCGTATTCTCTGCTAAGGTCACGAGAAAGGTACGTAATCCTCTCCAAGACGTTGAATTTGATCCTCTTGATAATCACATCCTTTACCAACGGCACAAGTTTAATGTTAATAGTATGTTCAGTGCCCAACGCGACATACTTTCTGGGAAATGTGATCACATAGTGGAGAGCATCATTCCATACCCTGTTGACATAAATCGGCTTGTCTGCTACACAATCTGCCAACGACGGTGGCGTTCTTACCATGGGCAAGTTGAAATTCGCGTTGACGTTCACCCTTCTGTTCAATTTCTCGCTGATCTTGTTGACCAGTATAGTCAATCTGTGATTGAGGCAACCGTTAACCGAGTTCACAGTGGCAGGGATATGGGGCGGAAGGAGAATCGGCAATAGGAACACGTAGATGCCGGCACGGAAACTTTCGGGGATTGAGTGATTTTTAATGGATGCAACATCAAGGTCAGAATTCAATACGTGGTTACTGACGAAGACACGATTGTCAGGGTGATTAATCTGGCTGGTGCCATCGGCCAACCGGCGCAGGCTAGCCAATCTGTACTTCCGTGTCCGTTTCGCCAAATTCTCCGAAGTCAAACCGGTGTACTTTGTATCGTTGGAGTTCGTAGTGCTTATGAAATAATCAGCATCGTGCATAGAGAGTACCCATTCCAACGAGCCGATATTAAAGCGCTCTTTGAGATTCATACGGGAATGGGCCTCATTTGTGGGCCATAGAGTGCTGTTTATCGACAGGAAGGTGATGTGGACATTTTTCACCTGGCAGTCTTTCTTCAAGTCCACGATGGCAGCAAAAAGATGGGGAATCGGAGCGTCCGAGTCGATCTGCGTGCTCAAGTAGTTTGGCAGATGGAACGACCCGATTTTATCCTTGAGGGGCGATTGGTACGGCGTCGTGGGGCTATCTTCCACGTCTGTATCGGACATTCCTCCCGAATACACCGATGTGGAGTCCGAGGCATTTTCAGAATCAAGCCAGTTTGGACCGAGACGACTGCCCAGGGGAATGGAATCAGCAGCTCCCAGTGGAATGCTTTCTGGGACGTCGTTGTTGCCGTTCTCCACATCTTCATAGGTGAAACTGGCAGAACTGGCCAGAGCAAGATAGATACAGTCATTTGAGTTGGCCACATACATCTTCATCAGCTTCAGCGGGCCGCTATTGCCGCTCGTGGTCCTTAATGGTATGGGCAGTTGGAGCCCTAAGTCATCCAAGACGTGGATAAGTTTCTTCAGAATCACATGAGACGTTTCCTGACGAATAAGCTCTTTTGCTTGTTTTTTCGACAAACTTCTCAGGCGTGACCGTGTGGAAGGAACCACTAGCGACATAGACGGGGCGTGTAGACGGGTGCCGGCGGCATTCTCGACGTCAGTGATGTTGAGGTGATGGGAGATGGTATTTCGATGGTCAGACGTCGTGGGGGACGCCGGGACTACAAGGGCTGGCTCGGAGGAGCGGCGGGTGGCCCTATTTTTGAACTTCTCGAGGGAGAACGAGCGCATTTCGAGCGAGCTGTTCTTCTTGAGTGGTACTTGACAGAAAAAGCGAAGTTGGGTCCAGATTTAGTTGACGCTGGGAGTGCATAGACATCGGCGGAGTGGGACAAGAAATTGGATGTAGAGGTCACCAATGAGGTCAACACACAGGCAATGGTGGGGAGAGGGGGACGTGGTCAGATTGGCTGAGTAGTGGGTGGAGCGGGGTGACGTTGATGGAGTGGTTTCATGTGGGCAAGTCCAAGGTTTTGAGGTAATTTTCGGATGTAGTCGGAACTTGCGTGCGACCGTTAGCGATCAATGACCAGCAAGATTCTGATAGCGAAAACCAAGGACCAGCGATAATTTACCACCGGGAATGACGACAAAGGTAACTAGCAGTGATGGTGAACTTTGACAAGAAATTCTTGAGAGAGAGTGGATTCTGACAATAGCGAGTTTCGCTTGTCCGGGCAAGGAAATTCGCAGCGGTTTCGCAGTTGCTGATTGACGTCAGCAATTACGAGTCGCGCAAAAGTGGTTGCAATAGAGAGTCCGGTATGTTCTCTAATCATTGTTTTATTTCGCTTTGTCATTCACTTCCTTCTCCTATTCTGCTTCTTTTTCGCAGTCTTTCTCTTCCTTCTCCATTACCTTCTCATTTCCTTTCTCTTCCTTCTCCATTACTTTCTCATTGCCGTTTTCTTCCTTCTCCTTCTCTTATCTCTCTCCTCTCTACCTCTTAGTAAACTGGGTCTTCACAAACTCTCCCCGGTCAAGCAAAACAGTAACTATCCGTGGCAACACCTCCACTTGAAATGCCTCAAATGGAAAATTCTCTCCATCCACAGAAATATAATGTTTCAGTCCACCCTTCATTCGAGGAACAAGTCGGTAGCCAGAGATCTTCGCATGATGGGTATGAGGAGAATGGACGTGACCTCCACTATCAACAGAAGTGAGAAGTTTGACCATGGTGAAGAAAGGCGTGGAGGTGTTCGTAATCACCAAGTCCATGTGTCCGTCATCCGGCAACGCTGCTGGGAAAAACTGGGCATCGCTCAGCATATAGGGCATATTTCCAACGTAGAAAATATTCAAATTGTCAGTAGTGGAACTAGGCACTTTCTCCCACGTCGAAGGAGGAGGCTGGTCGAGTCCCGGATATTTAAGTTGGAAACTCTCCTCGGAGATTGGCTTCTGTACTGGAGGATTCTGGAGGTGGCTAGCCACATGCTCGAGGATCTCATCGTTTTCCTTGGTGGCATACGAAACATACAAATCACAGGGATATTTGGCCTTGGTCAACACCTTATGGGCGACACCAAGCTCGAACCGAATCGCTCCCATCCATCGCAAATGCTCAGTTCCAATGTCGGAGTCGGCAATTACTCCATATGCCTGCGAGAGAAACGAAAGACTTGTTTTCTCGTTGCTGCCAGTACCTTGAGTCACCGCCATGACATCCAACCGCGCTCTTGTCAGCTTCAACATGTGGAAAGCGGCTATTCCTGGCTTGTTGCTTCCGTGGGTGCTAAGTGAGAATGCGTTTCCCGATCCACATGGAAGTTGAGCTATCGCCAACTTTTCAAATGCTGTCACCCGGTCGGGCCGCTCATACATTCCGTTGATGACCTCATGGGGGATGCCGTCGCCTGAACAACATGCCAAGATATCAAATTTGTCAATGTCTACCTCACGGCCAATCTCCACTCCATGCTTCGAGTGCTTTGTCTCCATGAAGGTGATATCCACATGTGCAGCAGACAACACGGGCAAAATCTCATTATTATAGAGACTAAGCGCATGGCCCTGTCCCCCGTGGTTGTTCAATACTATCAAAACGGAAGGTTGCACCTTGCTATCGCCATAGGCTTGTTTCAATATATGCTTAACCATATCATCTTTAGATCGATCGGCCAACATTGGCAATTCCACCGTCAAATGGTGCACAGAAACTGACTCATTGTGCTCCACTACATAACTAATATCAAAAGAGTTGTCGTCGGTGTCCACACTCGAGCACCAAAGAATATTCTTGAAGAGAATGTGTGTTTGAGGTTCTGATGGAGACATTGAGATACATCCGAGAAAATTGGAATTCTGGGTCGTATCAAGGGGCTGCTGGGCTCCAATAAAGATTCCATCCAAGTCGATTTTGGCTCTCACTGAGCTTTTTCCTAGTAGCGATTCTGAGGACATCCGTTGACTGTTCATGAGTAGGTGATAGTCGCGAATGCGCAGGTTCGTGTAATGGCCGTGGTAAAATACAGAATCACACGACGGAAATGGCGAAATAGGATGCATTTACGTGGGTACGGTATCTATGAAAAAGGTTACGGTATCTACGAGAATGGTTACGGATTTGTAGGTTTAAGAGAATTTTATGATTGTTTATTGAGAGATCTAAGGTTCTTACATGAGTTTCTAAGATTACGCGATTTTGTTATAGATTGATAAGGACGGCGATAACTCGGTTGGATCTCCACGATGATGAGAAAGGACGCCTACTAAACTATTGGATTTAAGTATACGTCGGAATATTTAAGGAGTTGCATACATGGGAGTGCAGGATTTGTAGCGTGGGTGCTGAAATCACCTAGGTCCTTCACCATACTCATTTTGTTTCCCCAACTCGTGGATTCGACTCTTTTCCTCATCGCCACCTACTCTACTCTACTCTTGCTTCATTATTTTATTCTTCTATTCTACTCCACGTCGTCGTCCAAATCCTCTCCGCTCAACGTGAATGGCTGTGGCATTGGTGCTTCGGTGATGTTCAACTGTCTGACCGTCTTGATAATCTCCACTGGCTCACCTGGCTTGGTGTCCTGGAGTACAATGATTCCTCCGGATCCCTTGAATTTGCGAATAGGCGTGAAACGGTCATCCTTGATGAAGGACACAAAGCTGGCCTCGGCTGGCAACACTCTCGACAAATTGCTGATCTTGTATGGAGTCTTCACGTAGCGGATTGCAACCGGCTCGTACGACGTCTTGTCGTCTTCGGCTTCCTCTATCTTTGCAGTCTTCTCCTCGGTAGTACTTTCACTCTTGTCATCCTTCTTCTCGGTGCTTGCTTCCTTCTTCACCTCAGGCTCAACATCCATGGAGTCACCCTTGTCTTCCTCTTTAGCCTGCTTCTTAGCTCTGGCTTTGGCTCTTGCTGTAGTAGACAAAACGGCAGTGGTGATCTTATCTGGCTGCTTCTCCTTGGCTTCCTCGACCTTGGGAGGGTATTGGAAGTACTCTGGTTTGCTGTGAACATTCAATTCGAAGTTTGGAACCTTCAAATCCTCCTTGACACCAATAATCGCAGTAGGGGCAAATGAGAGAGACAAAAAGTGTGCAAATGGGTACCAGAACCACGACTGGACAAAAACAGCAAGACCAACAATGGCTTTCACGTTCAACGTGTTGGTGTTGTTATTCTCCAAGCTTATAGTGACATTCCGTCCACCGGCATCGATAATACCTTGGGCCAATGTAGCGCCAAACTTAGCCAAAGCATCCTCGTGCTTGTTCTTGATGGTCTCAGCATACAACTTGGTGAAGTCCTTAACCTTAGGGTAAGCAGTCTCGTTCTGTTGGATCATGATCATTGCCGAAGCCTGCAATGCTCCCTGTCTAACAAAGTCCACGGCATCCTTGGTTAACGGTTCGATCACTTCAAGAGCAGCAGGCAAGGGTCTGCCTGCACACGCAATACCCAAAGCCATGGCAGTACCGTAACGAACGTGAGGGTTGTGAGATTGGGACAAGAGTGCAACAATCTGAGGGGCAGCGGTGTGGTCACGGATCAACAAGAAACCCAAACCGATAACCGAAGCTCTTCTGACATCATCGGATGGATCAGAAACAGCATAATGCAACAATTTCTTGATGGCGTTATTGTTTCCAGTACCAGCGTAAGCCAATGCAACGGTGAAAGCACCACCATATCTCAAATGAACATGCTCTTGAGCGAAAAGCTCATCAATAATTGGCAATGCCTTATCCTCTTGGCCATAGTTCACCAAAGCAATACCCATGGCCAATCCACGAATGATGCGTTCATGCAGAGTCTCCTTTGCATATGTGAACATGTCATGGGTAACCTCGGCATTACCAGATCCCAAGGTTACAAGACCCATAGCCAACCCAGCAGCCTCACCAGAAATTGCGGAATCAGAGTACAAAACCACTTTCAACGCTTCATATAGACTCTCGTTGTTGGAGGCCATGCCAGCAACACCGCTGCCAAGACAAGAACCGTGCAACATAACGTCAGAGTCAGCGCTTCCAGCTGAATTTCCATGCTCATCCACAAACAGCTTCAAGTAGTCGATGGTTTCTCCACCGTGGCCAGCGAAAATCAACCCAAGCGCAAACAACGATCCACCTTTGGTGTAGGCGGAGCCATTGGACTCTGGCAAATATGGCTTCAAGATGTTACGACCCTGAGACAAATTTCCTTTGTGGATGACACCCAAGGCAGCCGTGGCAGAGAATTTCGACCAGTTGGTAGCCTTGCCCAACCACTCTAAGTTCTTTCTGAAGAAGGTGTCATCGGTAGTTCCCAAGTGCATGAACGCATTGGCAAAGGTCACGGCCGAATGGAAGATAGAGTTCCTTCCCTCCAACAAATTCTTTGTCTTGTTCAAAATGGAGATGTCGATGTTCTTGTTCTTGTACAAGAAGGTAATGTCCAAGTCGCAGGTTGGAACACCAGACAAGATATGTAGCAAACGAGCGGGCACAACTTCTGAGGTGTTGAAGGACTTATCTTCGGATAGAACCTTGGAAACACTCTTGATAAGCTCCTGAGAAGCAGAGCTCACTAAGTCAAATGCTCCTTGATAGGCAATCAAGTGTTCTCCCTTAGCTATGAGCTGTTTGAACACCTCCACGGCCAACTTGGCATCGTTCAACTGCACGATGATCTTGAACACCGTGAAGAAGTCCTGGTTATCCTTCAAAGACAACAAGGAGTCAATTAAGGTGTTCAACACTTCGGATCTAAATGTCGCATTAGAGATGACGGAGTTGCTGCAGATCAAAACGTAATTGATCAATGCAGACCCCGATTCCTCATCCTTGGCAACCTCTTCGGCGATTATGTGCTTGACAATGTCCAACCGGAAACTGTCCAAGGCAATTCCGAGAGCAAGTTTGAGCTCGTTGGCAGCAACACACTTTTGAACCATTTTCTCAAACACCGCCACAAGCTGCGGGTTGATCGGATCGGTGGTTTCGCCCAAGTACCGTATCCGGGCCTCGGCGCTATAGATATTGATACACTGGGATACAATGGTTTCAATGTACTGGCTCTTTTCATCAAGATCAAATTCCTTTTCAGCTCTAAGTCCATACTTCACCAGGGCCTCGAAATCGCCCAAATTGTAATACACTTTGGAAATGACCAAGGCGGCCAAGTTACGCTTTTCAAACTGAGGGTCTTCATAGACTTCCTCCAAGTCGTTCAAGTTGTTGGCAATTTCTGCCCAGAGTTGGTCCACAGAATCGTTCAACGAAGATAACGCATAAGATTTCAAGGTGGGATCGTGCTCAGAGAGCAACGCAATGTAGGGAGCAGCAGACACCAACGCCATGATAGGATTGATGGAGATGGAAGTTGTTGGAGTATGGACGATCGCCACTTGGCTCCACACACGACGGGGTATGTGCAGGCGGAGAGGTCGAGGTTAATCCACTGAGAAGGGTGGTTTATGATTAGGCGGAATTAGTAGAGATGAAATGAGGATACATAGTGTTGAGAAGGAGTGGGGTTGGGATTGAGAGTTAGGATTGTTTCTTGTGTTTCTATGAAGTGTTTAAGATTAGTGAGAACAGGTGCATTTGTTGTCCGATGTGTAGATTCTTTCAGAGAGGTGAAGTTTTTTTTACTGGCCTATGGAATTCTTCTGTGAGTGAATTTTGCTTTTTTTTTGTGGATTGGAGTTCGTTACAGTCGGGAAAAGCTCTTTTGGCGTGGGGTTGGTGAGGATTAATCGATCGTGTGTGGGACTGATCATCTCACGAGACCAGTGAGTGAGAGGTGTGAGTTAAAATTAGTGACCACAGCTAAGATTGTTGGAGTCAAATACTTCCTTATATACAATTGGTTACATTTTGCCTTGTGTGACTATTTATTACTCTATTGTTAACTGATAAACGTAGCTAACAATATTCTCAAAGGCGCAATCACCATAGTGATCTTACAGAATTTACTTAATAATCCTGGCTCAGACCAGCAGGAATGAAGATAATATGGGAAACACTCACAGTAAGTCAGCATGGGTTGAGTAGCTCAAGAACCATAATTGGACATCTGAATTCTTGATCATCGATTATATAGAAGTCTGTTGCCAAATATCCATAGTATTGTTCGTACTTAGCAATCACCAGCAGCTGATAACCTTATCAAAGAAAAAATACAGTAATCATCAATATTATATAATCAAAATCAGCTAAAATGAATAGGTGGTCGCCGCCACTCTCACCGATTTGTAGTAAATATTTCTGACTTTCGATTCTTCTGCACTCAAGAGTTTCGAGCCATTCACTTTTCGTTCGAGGAAATTGCCCACAAGCACACAATAATAACAAATCACTACCATTCCTCGTTCAAAATAACCCTTGATTACACTCTCCGCCGTTCAACATGACCTGTTTTCTCTCTCGGTTAACTATAGATATTAACCACACCCTGAACCCTACAATTCATTCCCTACTAATCCAGCCCCCAACATTTACTTCACTCGCACTCACTAATCACCTATTGCTCACTGATAAATCCAGTCAGTACTTCACCTCGCTTGCCCCCACGCTCATGCCTTATCCACGCTCATACTACTTCTAATTATCGGCTCCACACATTTTTCAAGACTCTCGTCTAATTGCTCTTTCGGAGATTCTTGCAAGTGTTGCCCCAGGTGGGTACAGCGCTTTCCCCAGATTATTACATTCTCCCCAGATTATTACATTGTTTTCCCGAGATTTCATCCTTTGTGGTGGTACACGGGGCACCGACCTACATAATCCATGCAACGTCCCTACGTTTCATTAAGTCTCCACCTTAGAGTGCATCCAGCAACTAGCCAAGCCACTGAATTTCACAAATATGGCAACTTCGGCACAATTCCCGGGGAAGTTTCCACGTCAAAATGTTCCATGATGGTATCCTGTATGACCAGGTCGATTGCTCTGAGGTAGGGCTGGTGGTGTATGGGGCGGAATCAATTGTTGCAAAATGTTATCAAGTTGGGTATTCTATTCTGAGCCACCTTTACTAATCTCCCAATTCCTCTATCACCACTTTCTGAAAGTTTACTACAACGTACTATATTTCTGGTTGACATCTATGGCCAACTTTATCCGTGTCCGAAATATTTCTTGGAAATCGTCATTTTCCACCACTTCCTCGGAGGGCTCCTAACACTTCCCTGCCAGCCAAGACCTAAGAAATTGGAAGTCTAGAGATTTTTCTTGCCTTTGTGGGGCACTAAATGGCTCTCATGAGTGCAACTCCGGTCACCTCAGGCCAGATTCCCCCAGCAATATATAAGGGTGTGGATCGCTCTCCTGGGTTGCTAGCTAGTCATCATGAGCGACCCAATATTAGAATCAACCTCTTCTTCGTCTTCGAAAAAGGGAACCGATTCCTTCTCATCGGAGGAAAGAGGCGGCGAAAAAGGAAACATCTTGTCTCAATACTCTGAGAAACAAGCCATGCAAATGGGAAGAAACTATGCCTTGAAACACGGAATGGACCCCGATTTATTTGGTCGCGCGGCTGCGTTGGCCAGAAACCCATATGAATTCAATTCTATGGAATTTTTATCGGCCGAAGAGAAGGAAGCATTGCACTTGGAGGTGACCAAGAAGTGGCATATTCCGCGTAAATTAGTGGAGGTGATTGCGTTGGGATCCATGGCTGCAGCAGTTCAGGGAATGGACCAATCGGTCATCAACGGTGCCACCCTCTTCTATCCAAACGTATTTGGCATCACAGAAATGAAAAACTACGACTTGATGGAAGGTTTGGTTAATGGAGCACCTTACCTCTGTTGCTCAATTGCGTGCTGGACATCGCACTTCTGGAACAAGAAGTTGGGCCGTAAATGGGTGATTTTCTGGACCTGTCTCATCTCCGGACTCACTTGTCTTTGGCAGGGTTTTGTTAATTTGAAATGGTATCACTTGTTCATTGCTCGATTCGCTATGGGTCTTGGTGTTGGAATCAAATCGGCTACGGTGCCCGCGTATGCGGCCGAAACAACTCCACATACAATCAGAGGCTCGTTGGTGATGCTTTGGCAATTCTTCACTGCTGTGGGAATCATGTTTGGTTATGTTGCATCGTTAGCGTTCTACCATGTAGGCGACCATGGAATTTCGGGTGGTTTGAACTGGAGATTGATGCTTGGTTCAGCAGGAATTCCTGCTTTCTTCGTGTTGGTCCAGGTACCATTTGTTCCTGAGTCTCCTCGTTGGTTAATGGGTAAAGGTCGCCATAGTGAAGCATATGAAGCTTTGAAAATCCTTCGGTTTGCAGAGATCGAGGCAGCCAGAGACTGTTTCTACCAATATGTGTTGTTGAGTGAAGAACACTCCTACGTTGGAACTCCCTACTACAAGAGAGTGTGGGAGATGTTTTCGGTGAGAAGAAACAGAAACGGTGCCTTGGGTGCCTGGATTGTCATGTTCATGCAACAGTTCTGTGGAATTAATGTTATTGCCTACTACTCGTCTTCTATCTACATTGAGTCTGGACTCTCGGAGATTAAAGCGATGGTAGCTTCGTGGGGTTTCGGTATGATCAACTTCTTGTTTGCCATTCCGGCCTTCTATACAATCGATACGTTTGGTAGACGGAATTTGTTGCTTTGCACCTTTCCCTTGATGGCGATATTCCTTCTTGTGGCTGGTTTCGGGTTCTTTATTAACGGAGATACAAATCCAAGTGGTCGACTTGGCTGTGTTACCACTGGAATCTACCTTTTCGCTTGTGTCTACTCATCAGGAGAAGGTCCCGTTCCATTCACCTATTCTGCTGAAGCATTCCCGTTGTATATTCGTGATATTGGTATGGGATTCGCAACTTCTACCTGCTGGTTCTTCAACTTTGTTTTGGCTTTTACCTGGCCCAGATTGAGAAACGCTTTTACTGTCCAGGGTGCATTCAGTTTCTATGCCGCATGGAATCTCGTTGGTTTCTTCTTGGTTTTGTTTTTGTTGCCAGAAACTAAGGGTTTGACTCTTGAGGAGTTGGACGATGTGTTTGGCATGTCGTTGAGAAAACATGCTTCCTACAGACTTAAAGAGTTCATTCATAATTTGCGAAAGGTTATTTTTAGAGAGAAGTTGCCTCCGTTGCCTCCGTTGTACAACCACCAGCGGATGGCTGTAACTAATAGTGAGTGGAACGAAAAGGTGGAGACGATGCACCAAGAAGAAGCTTGAGGCCATGTATTGTCGACGTTGGTTGATTGTATTATCAAGATGAATTTTGTTTTTATGTATTATGAACACCTGCAAAATGAGGATGATCACTACCGGCAGAGTGGATCTATTTTGAATTGAAATTAATAATGAACTAGTATAACAAACGGGTGGCGATCTTGTAAGGAGTCTGTTCTAGCTGTTCGTACAACGACTTGATGTCGGCATTGTCCACGTCCGAGATATCGGCCATCAAGTAGGCCACGTCGTTTCTGGAGTCTGTGAACTGCTTCTCGATGTTGTGGTTGGACAAAATGTTATTGACGGTCTTCAACACACCTGGAACGTTCTGGTGAATGTACAACACTCTGACGGTGTTCTCCTGGTCCAAGTCTAAGTCTCTCAAAGAAACTTCTGGCATGTTGACAGCACCAAGCGAGTTACCTTCGTTAATGTACTTGGTCAATGCAGAGGCAACCTCCACACCAATAGCAGACTGGGCCTCCTCGGTAGAACCTCCAATGTGGGGAGTCAAAATCACGTTTCTCAACGAACACAACTCTCCGGCAAAATCGTTCAATTCGGTGGAGAACAATCCCTCACCGTTCTTAGCTGGCTCGTGTGGGTAAACATCCAAAGCAGCACCAGCAATCTTTCCAGCCTTCATGGCCTCAATTAAGGCAGGAATGTCAACCACGGTACCTCTGGAAGCATTGATGACGTAAGCGCCGTCCTTCATGGCAGCAAATTGAGGAGTACTCAACAAGTTCTTGGTCTCTGGGGTAGCTGGAACGTGCAAAGTGACAAAATCGGCCATCTTCAACAACTCATCCAAAGTGTCAACCTGCTTGGAGTTACCCAACGACATGATCATGGTAACATCGTAGTAGATGACCTTCATACCCATGGCCTCTGCCAAAACCGACAATTGGGCTCCAATGTGGCCGTAGCCTACAATACCCAAAGTCTTACCTCTGATTTCCCAGCACTTCGAGCTAACCTTGTTCCAGGTTCCGGTATGCATCTCAATGGATCTGTCACCGAGCTGTCTGGCCAAGGTGATGATTTCAGCAATGACTAATTCGGCCACCGATCTCGAGTTGGAGAATGGCGAGTTGAAAACGGCAATACCGGACTTAGCAGCAAATTCCAAATCCACCTGATTGGTCCCGATACAGAAGCATCCGACAACAACCAAATTTTTGGCTTGTCTCAAGATTTTCTCCGTCAACTTGGTCTTGGATCTGATACCAATAGCGTGAACATCTTTAATTTTCTCAATCAACTCATCTTCTGGCAAAGATGACTTGTAGAACTCAACCTGGTAGCCCTGGTTCTTGAAGATGTCGATAGCAGTGGTGTTGACGTTTTCCAACAACAAAATCTTGATATCTCCGGTAGAAAATGGCTTCAAGGTCTTTGTTGGCTTAGTGCTCAACGCAGCATATTGGCTCAAATACGACTGGGTGGGGGAGGTCGAAACGGCGTGGGGGGAACCACCTTCGAGGTTCATGGCCCTTTGGAATGTTGAAGCAATATCTTGAGGATTCGACATGGTCAATTACACGGAAATAGGAAGAGAAACCGGAGTCTTAAATGTGGTTAATTTGACTGTGAGTAATTTTTGCAAGCACTACTCTAAATCCTGCGCACGTGACATAACCCAATTTTGCTCTACATTTCTTGAATTAGTGGGAATGGTCAGGTGACAATAGGACAGCGATGACGTCGACAAGAGGTTGAATTTGTGGTTAGTGAATGTGGGGGGTTCCTGATAGCGATAAGGGGTGAATCTCAACGAAAATTTATCTGAATATACTACGAATGGAAAATCTGGGGTCCGCAGGTGCTTGGTTTGACTCAAGCGACTCGAGCTGACTCCGATGGACAGGTGTGTGCAGGAAACGAGATGGCCCTGCTGAGTAATAATAGAGGAAAAGCATATGACACGAAAAAAAAAAAAAAAGGGGATATTTACGAAGGTGAAAAATGTCACGCGAAGTGTAAGTAATGCAGATTAATGAGTTGGCTGTTAAATGCCGCATCATTGTCTTATGGAGGAGTGTGATTCCTGGGGCAGAGCTCAACTGGCCAATATGAGGAAACCCATACTTAATTCGACGAATCAAGATCTACTTTTCCGATAAATCAAGACTATGTACTATAGCGACGTCAACGGTTCTCTTTCCTCGTTCGTTCTTAGTTTGATTGGTTGCTTTTTGTGGTTCACACTTGTGTTTAACCAGAATGTCGATGAATTTTTTTTTTTCAACGAATATTCCAAAGGTCCAGAACTGGCCCTTTTTTTATTAGTTTACGTGTCTCAGAACGATTTTCATTTCTTTCCCGCTTTGGAGCCTTTTTTTGTACATTTCAGCTCACATTTATATCACGGAATGCTTCGGTAATCTGCATCTTTCATATTTTTAGAAATTCTTTGATGATCAATAAAAGCTAAATCGAAGAAGCCGTACATATAGTATCACAACAACTTATTGAAACAAGGAAGCCTGGTTAGCTCAATCGGTAGAGCATTTGACTCTTAAACATCATAAGGTCAATCAAAAGGTTGCGGGTTCGAGCCCCGCATCGGGCTTAATTTTTATACATTCCCGTTTTTTTTTCTATATCGTGAATCGATCCCAGCGTCAGTTTTCAATCAGCATTTTTCAATCCTTCATCGCACAATTTACCCAACTCCGACTTCAATTCCACAATTTCAATCCACAATCCTCGAATGATCCTCGAATGATCCTCGAATGATCCTCCGCAAACCTAACCGTATGTATTTCTAACCCTAACGTTCAGTACCTTTCTCCTGCCGCATTCCATATCTTGGGCTGTATGCACGCCCAGATCAAGACTTGGCTATCTACAACTCCATCTACTTACATTCCCACCCCGGTACCTTCCTTTTCCCTCCCTTCATTAATTATCTGGGATCTCACAATCCCACATCAACACGCATTTTGTTGTCTCTACTTTTGCTGCAGAATATCCTCCAATGTCTACCAAGTATTCGGCATCATCAACCCCAAAGACTCCTCGATCTCCTGCTAATCTGAGGAACTTTTTGCCGGCGAAACGCCTTGAGGATACCCACGTACAAGTCATATGTCGACTTCGACCATTGGGCGGTTACGAGGTCTCAAAAGGTCACGAGAATGCAACTCAAGTTCTAGACGACAACTCAATTTGTGTCACCAACAAAGATACCCAACAGGTATTCTCGTTTGACCGTGTTTGTGGCATGGAAACGACCCAGCTAGACATGTACGATTTGGTGGCAAGAAGCACCCTCCATAATCTATTCCGTGGGTTCAATGGCACCATACTTGCGTATGGCCAAACTGGCGCAGGAAAGTCGTATACAATGTTTGGCACCCCTGAAGATCCGGGAATTATTCCTCGAATCTGTAGTAGCATCTTTACTCACATCGAAAATGGCTCGCCCGATGTGGACTACACCGTGAGTGTATCGTTGATGGAGATCTACCAAGAACATATCCGTGATCTCCTAAATCCCACCCTGAAGGAGTCGGAATATTCCATCCATGAAGACAAGACGAACGGCGTCTACGTGCGGGGAATTTCTCACGCTTTTGTTTCCTCGGCGTCGGAGATGACCCAGGTGTTGAAGCAGGGTAGCAAGTACCGGACCAAGTCGCCAACAAACATGAACTTGGAGTCTTCGCGGTCACACGCCATCTTCCAGGTGATGTTAACCCAAGAAGAGCTTTCTTCGGGCGCTATCACTAAAAGTAAGCTTTTTCTAGTTGACTTGGCTGGATCCGAGAAAGTCGATAAAACCGGTGCTTCGGGAAGTAGCTTGGAAGAGGCCAAGAAGATCAACCTCTCGCTTTCTGTTCTAGGCCTTGTCATAAATTCGCTCACCGACAAATCCTCCCACATTCCCTACCGAGATTCGAAGTTGACCCGCATTCTCCAGGAATCTTTAGGAGGCAACTCTAGAACAAGTTTGATTGTCAATTGTTCGCCAGCCACTAGTTGCACCTCAGAAACAATTTCCACGTTACGCTTCGGCACTCGCGCAAAGAACATCACAAACACTGTCCATGTGAACAGAGAGCTCAGTATTGAACAACTCAAGGCCAGGGTTCTGTATCTTGAGAAGGTAAATCAGGAGTTGGAGCAAGAATTGAAATCAGGGAAGGCGTCTCTCTCTCCGAATAACGTGAGTCTTTTGAGTCCGCGGGGGACCAGTCGAATTCCGTTGCCTCCAGATAGAGTGGCTATTTTCCAGGAGGAACTCAAACTCAAAGATGAGAAGATAATGACGTTGGAGCAGGAGCTTTTGGAGTTCAAGATGGCCCAAGTCAAAGTCCAGCATGAGGAGGACCTGAAGCTTTACAAACTTGAGACTGCGCTCGTCAAGCTCAGCGACAAGCTCGGGGATGTTGAGCTCATCAACGACAACCTTCGCAAGCATCTACTCATCAGTGAGAAGATTATTGATGCTCGAGAGATCAAAATTGACAAGCTACGGATTCTATTGGGCGAACAACAGGCCCAAGTGAAGAGGGAGAGCGTGCAGTTTGAGAATAAACTCCGCATGCTTAAGGATAAGCTTGATGGACAGAAATCACGGGAAGTTTCGTATTCTGAGGACCATGAAGCAGAAGGAAATTTGACCATCGAAGACTTTTTTGGTGATGCTAATGTTGCAGCTGGGTTGGAGCGGTCGAGTTCTCCATTCTTGACGCCCACGAGAGAATCGGTGGCCAATTTTGAGTCTCCCATTAAGGGCCAGCTGTCGCCTACGTCGCCTCGACTCGGCATTAATCTTCGCATAGTGAAACCGCTTCGTGGAGGGACGAAGGAGCAGTTATACGAATGAGAGTGATAAGTGAATAATAGAAATGACGACTCGCGCAGTTGAGCGAAGTGGCGAGTCGTTACTGTCAGCTAGGTCACTAATTCTCAACTCAAGCACGGAAATGCTTTTAATTCTATTCCAGGGAATTACATAGATAATCATTACCCCTTCTGCCGACTTCCCAGATTTCCTAACAAGGTCTATGCTTATTGAGCACCCACAGTACTACATTATACACGCTGTCAAATCAACCACCATTCTAAGTACCCTCGCACATCCCAACTTTGCAATAATCTAGAGAAATCTATATTATTCAGCACACAACCTTCTAAACTCTTATTCTATAATCTTCCATCATTATCTTCCATCATTAGCTTCCATCATCATCCTTCTTCTTTCATACCCCTCCAGACCCGTCCACCCCAGATTTGCGCAATGTGGGGGAATCCACACCTTCCGTCACTTCTTTCCGAAACTTCCCTCTCCCCAAATCTCGCCACCGCTCAGACCTAACTAAACCATGCACTTTCTTTTGTCACTGCAAGCCAAGGGCAGCCTTCAAGGTATGTGAATTTAGTGCTGCTTTTTTCTACAATTGTGCTAACTAGTCAGTGCTTGGCATCAAATCAAAGGGAAATCGCCCAGTTGTCAAACTCAAAAACGATGTATGTCCCTGTGGCCGAGGCAACTATGTGGAGAAAATCTTCAGCTTCGCCATCTTGAACAAATGGTACTTTGTGGTGACCAGAAGTGCGGGTTTGGTGCAGCTCTACGAGAAACAGAAGTCTCATTGCTCCTCCACTGCCTACAAGCTCGTGAAGGAGTGGAAAAACTCGACGGTTTCAAGTCGTGATCCCGTGGTGGCGGTGGGAAGCTTCCGAAATCAATATATGTACACCTGCTCCAACGAGGGAAAGTTGGTGATTAGAGACCTTATCAACGACGATGCAGACGATAGCGTGAAAACCTACTTGATAGATGGTCCGATCTCAAGTGTCCAGGTGCTGCCTCTCAAGGAGGGAATGCGTATTCTTGTGGCTGCTGGCGGCCAGGATAATGACTTGAAGATGTATGATTTGGATTTCACCGTTTCAGCAGCAACAAACTTCAACAGAATCTACTCGTTTGGCATGCTGAGACCCAACTGGTCTTCGATGATTCGGTTGACCAATGCATCTCCGGACGGTCGTAGAATGCGGGCCAGAACCACCACTCACTATTCGAGCACCTATTTTGAATGTATGAGATTGCTACCAGTCTTTGTTGCATCTTATGATGGCGAGGATTCGCAGTCTCTGGTGTGTGGAAACTGGATTCTGAGCATCGCTTTTGCCAATAACAATTCCGACATTGTTTGCTGTGGAACCCAATTTGGCGATTTGATGATCTACCAGTACTCCGATCCTCGCGACAAGGAAGAGCCGCAGAAATCGATTCACTTATCTCAGTTCCCTATCAACACATTGCATGTATTTGGCCAGGGCCGCTATCTATTGTACACCGATGCGATGTCCAAAATCGGCGTCATCGACATTCACTCCTATGAGATTGTTAACTTCTACGATTTCTTGAAGATTGGGCCTACGGTCACTTGCAAAGTGTACACTTGTTCAGACTCCTCGTCCAAGTTCCCCAAGTCCACGGCATTATCTAAATTCAAACCCATTTACGTGGTGGCTACCACCATTGATGGCAATATGGTCATCTACAAACTTCACGACAGTAACGAAAGCGAACTAAAGCTCTGCATCAGCCATGCTGGAATCATTCCAGACTTGGACATCATCGACATAGATGCTTACAATGTATTGGAGAGTGTTTTTGGTGAAATGAACGATGTACTCGGAGCGCCTTCTAAACGGCGCAAGCGCGATATGGGGGTAGCCCAATTTCTTCAGTGTGGCTCGAGCCACCTGGGCCCAGAGATGTCCGAGGCAAAAGGATTCCCCAGTATTGATGACATGAAGTTGCTTAATCGGCTGGGTCTTCCTAATTGTTGAGAGTGTACTCGCTGGCTGCGAACGAATAAAAACTGGCTGTTTCCATCTCGTCGTCCTCGTTACCTTCACTGATTTCCTTCCACGAAGCCACCGTCAACAATACAAATCCAATAATCACAAGAGCGTCTCCCAAAAGTTGGGTTGCGCTAAGGGCATTGCCAAACAATACCCACTCCACCACTCCAATGAGGAAGATGGTGGTCAAGGAACTCACCGACGATAAGACAGGAGAAGTCAATGCCATCATGGACAAGAACGATGCGCTAAATATTAAATTTCCTGCAAGCGATCCCACAATATAGAGCCATATGGTTGTAGTTTTTTCGCCGTAGTCGAAGAGATTGAACTTGTGAATACCGGAAATGTCAACAAATACCACACCAGTGACGAGGAACATAAGGGTAAAAATACCCATCAAGCACATGACGAAATTCGAGAACGTCAGTTGTCGACGAGGAGTGATCACCTTAGTCAAGTGTTCTGGCAAACACACGTATTTCTTGTACAACACTTCATAGTAGCCGTACAAGATGGCACCAGCCGAAATGACTAGATTTCCCCAGATTCTGTAAGGATAGTGCTCTTCTCCAGACAGGCCGTCGTCTCCAGAAAATGCAACTACAAACACTCCAGAAACGGCAATGAAAACCGAGGTGGCCTTGAGCCATGAAAAGGTCTCGTTAAGCATAGGAATAGCAAATGCATATGCGGTGAAAGCCGAGCAATTGTAAATAGCAGTGACGTCCGAAGCGTAGGTCATGGCCATGGCCGAGTACCAAGTGACACCGGCTAAATTCAACACAACGGAGATGCACGCAACCTTAATGGCAACATACCTGAATGAAGGAGTGGCAATAAACGATTTGACACAGGAGATGATAGAACTGGAGGACGAAATGTGAGGATTCTGATCCACCAAAATGTTCAAGTGATGTTTCAGTCTGTCGCCGTTGACGTTGGCCTCGTACACCAAAATCAGAGTATGGTAGACGTTATGGAACTGCTTGACTATGCACTTCTTGAAGTACTTATAGAAGTTCAAAGGTTTAGTTTCCTGTGGAAGCTCTTGGTTTGGCTCTGGAGGCAATCGTCCGGATCCACGACCTATTTCCGGCTCCAAAAGCAACGCATTGGAGTTCAGTCTCGAATATTTTCTGTCGCCACATCTAACTCTGCGAAAAGTACGGTAAGCCGACACGAGGAATGCCTGCAAAGGCCACAATAGCCACCACATGCCATGGGTAACCGTCAATAATACAATGGGTTCTTGGAATCCCAACTTGTATGCCTGGCTAGTCAACTCAGTCTGGCAAATAAAGCTAACAAGAGAGATAAGGAAAAGAAAGGCGATGAACACGATCTTTGAACGGGAAGCCTCGTGCACGGAGGCAACAGAAGCGTTGCCCGGTGCGTTAAGCTCTGTTATAGCCATTCTGAAAGAAACCGGTGGGAAAGAAAAAAGAGTTTTCTGTTTCCCTCTTGTGTATGGAGGTCATTCCTGTATGAGTATGGGTTACATGTAGAGAAGGAATGGTAGGAAAGGTGGGAGAATGTTGAAACGTGGGAAAAAGAAGAAAAACGGGAAATTGAAAACAAAAGCTGGATAGCTCAGTTGGTGGATATGGTTGTGAAACGAGAAATCCATCGCAACTGATGCTTTTGGTGTGGATAACGCAACCCTGACTGATGAACTCCGAATCCGTGCTCAAAATCAGAGAGTAGAACGATTTCCATGGCAATTTCTAATCGATTTCCGATCCCAGCGAGCTCCATCATATTCCACTAAACTTCAATCTCCACCAAACTTCTATCTTCACCAAACTTCCATCTCCACCAAACTTCTATCTTCACCAAAATTCTATTTCCAGCGTTCCTTGTTGATATTCTCCCAGTACCCAGTCTACTTCAATCACTGTCACTCTCATATTCAGACAGTGACACCTCCTCATCGCTCACACCATATTGTCGAGCTTCCACCTCTCCCTTTTGTACCAATAGTTGTCGTGGCGGAAGGTACGGCATGGCAAGATCCACTACTCTCTCGTTCTCCACTAACGAATCCATCCACTCATCCATATGGATCACTTTGTAGTGAATAGGCAAATCATTGACGAACTCTGGAACTTTCATTCGGAGTCGAAGGCGTCTGTAATCGCTAATGTACTCATCAAACATCTCGAACACCATCTTTGGTGTTGTAACCATTCTACAGTAGAGTAAGGTGAGTGCAGTCAAGTATTTGAACTCGTTGTAGCCATTCTGGCGGAGATACAACGTGATAATGGCAGATTCTGGCTCAAGCTCCAACATTCGAAGAAGACAGCAGAGGAACGGGCTGGGTCGCCCTATGGAATTGGTACCTCCAATGTAGTGCACTTGATTGACAATCACAGGAACGATTGTCAGCTCATTGGTTAAGTAGAGATGCTGTTTGTAAAAAAGAGAGTCCTGGATGGTGTGACGGATTATTGGCTCCACTAGATTGGCCTTGTTGAGAACGGTTCTTTTGTCCATGTTGAAAAAGGCAAGTTGAGATGCCCTCGAGATGCATAGTTAAGATGATGCGAAATGGTGCGAACAAAATAGGTCTTATGGAGAGCTATCTGGAGCAGTATGGATATTACAGAGTAAAGAAACAATGAAAATTGTAGAGTTCAGATTTGCGCTCTGATTCTGTTTTTCAGTCTTTTTTTTTTTTTTTTCAAATATCATGTATACTCTTTAGTATCGATGTTTCTCTTCTAGTAATGCTTCCCTTCTAGAATCGATGGTTCTCTTCTAATAGTCAACTCTACCTATTTCCAACTTGGTAATTTCCCATCTACACTTCTTCCTCTTCTTATTTTTCTACAAGTTAACTCCTCTCCTGTACTCCCTAGACCACGTCTGTCACAATCCCTTCTCTACATAACAAGATTGCTAACTATTCCTCCTCGTCCTTAAACTCAATCTTGTCCAAAGCAGACAACAAGCCGGCCAACTTCTTGGCCCCTGCCTCAAAGTACTCCTTCTGAGCAGTAACAAGGATCTTCAAGAGATCCACATTCTTACTTGGTTTTAAGAGCTTTCTCATCTCGTCCACAGCGAGCTCGGTCGCACCGACCAACTCGTCCTCCTTGGCGATCAACTCCTCATTCTCCTCATCTTCGACGTCGCTACTCTTAGATCTGGCCAAATCAAAGTCCGAACGGGCAAAATACACCCGCTTACGCAACTCATTGACGGTGATGAACTTCTCGTTCAAAATAGTCACCAACTCGTGATTCAACTCGGCCATCACCTTTTTGTCTTGTTCCAAACGAGCAGTAGCCACCTCGGTGTATGAGCTGGAGATCTGCGCCAATGCAAAAGCCAATGAGTCGTTGGAATTAGCAAAGTCATCAGCAGATCTCGACGCCACCTCTGCAAAATGGCCAAACAATGTCTTGGAAATGTCCGTGGTGATCACCTGAGCAGACGCTGTCTCTTCAGTCTTGTCGGTCTCTTCTATAGATCCGCCCAAAAGAACCTTCTCCATTTCCTGTGGAGTCGAAACATTCTTCAACTGGTTGAATTTGTTGGCAAGCATCAGACCCATGTGTGCATCCTTTATCTTGTTGAGAGCAGAATGGCCCGGTGGGTAGTCATAGCTGATGGTGCCGTAGGTGTCGTTGGTGGACTGAATTAAATCGGTGAATAACTTGAACAACAAGTCGCAATTGGCCTCCAAAGTCAAGTATTCTTCAGGCAATTCCGACACTTCAATGTTGCTATTGGCAGCCGCCAACTGCTGAACCTGCTGCAACTGGCTCAGAATCAATGTTTGAGTCTTGGCAGTCAAAGGCTGAAGAGACTCCTTCAAATGCTCTGAATACTGGGAAACAGCTTTGCCCAGGGTCTGGAACGATTTCTGAATCGATTCCATGTCCACTTTGGGCAACGATTCCTGGAGCGACAGGAGGTTGAACGATGGGAATTTGAACGACATTTGGTGGTGAGGTTATAAGCGGTGGAGTGGTGATTAAATCGATCAGGGACTCGTACTGCAGGGTCGTACTGCAGGGATATTGAACAAAACAGAGACGGGGAAGGGAAGGAGGTAAGGAGGTGCTGGGATTGAAGGTGCAATCAGAAAGAATCTAGAGAGGGTGCAATCGGGAAATATGTAGAGTTATGGGGATCGGGAAGAATGTAGAGGGCTAGGGGGAATCGAGAAGAATTTGGAGATTTAGGATGGGCCAGATACGAAAATGACTTGGAGAAAGAAAATCAGATATCGAACAAGATGCACTAGGTAGAGTAACTTTCAAAGTGACCAGAAAGAGAGAATGGAGGGAAGAAAATGGGATTGAAAGAGACAGATTCCTTGAGTGGAAAAAGTACTGTGCAAAAATGTAGACTAAGTACCATGCATCTCGATAGTCTTTGATGTTAGTAATTGTTTCTCGAGAAGGAACCGTCAGCTAATTTTTCTACTATCTTTGACAACTATCATCACTTTCTAGAATCAGTTGTCCCTATCAGTTGATCATCCTTTGGTTCAAATGGCTAACATACATTTTTCTGGTAGTCGTGAAATGTCGAGATGCGCCTTATATAGGGAAAATTTTCTGTGGTGCACGGGTTTCTGATCGTTAGGGCTGGCACTCTGAGCTGACTCAGGTCCTTCCAAATAACTAGGGTCAACACAATTCAATAAAAATAAATATATCATATACAATTCCAGCCAATTCAATTCAACCAATTCCACTAATCCATTTCCTTCCTACATGCAGCGTCGTTAGAATTCATTGACTCAATCCATCATCTTCAATATAGGAACATAGTTAAGAGATGAAAGATACCAAGGAATAGATTGAAGTTATCGGGACCATTAGTGAGTAGACGAAAATCTCAATCACTTTTAAATTTATCCTGTTTCTACAAATCATATTTCTAATTTTTTCTTCCCTCTTCTTCTTTTGCTTCTTATCCCTCACTTTACGCCAAAGCTGTAAATTATCATTCAAGCTGAGTACCAGCACATGAACAAAGAGAAAGTATCATGAGTTTTACAAGTAAACAAAATCAACAACGAAACCACTGCAGTAGATTTCATATTTTGATAATTTGAAATTCGATAGTTTTTGTAACGATCTATTTTGTTCACTATCACCTCCTCTTCTCTACTCTATCCTCTCAGTAGTGCACACACATCCAGTTGTAGCCACGATCAACTTCCATCTATTCACCTAATGTTCCACCTCGTCCAGTCCCTCTACACCCAGTATAGTCGGAGGGAACAGTACAATGTACTTATTCTTGGGCTCGACAATGCGGGCAAAACGACATTCATGGAGCACACCAAGCTCCTCTATCCTCTGCCTTCGGAAACACTGAAGGAGAAACAAAAAAAAGTGTCCATGACTGGGTCGACGATGGAGGCGTCGGAGGACGGCGAGGAAGACACGGTAAAAATCTTGAAAAGCAAGCGTATTCTTCCGACGGTGGGCCAGAACACAACCACAATCCGATATAAGCCCACCGACATGCTGTCGGTGTCGAGTTCAGCCCAATTCCGCAACATCAACTTGAAGTTCTGGGACTTGGGAGGCCAGAGATCCCTCCGGAGCATGTGGCTGCGATACTACCGCTCATGCCATGGCATCATCTTCATCATTGACTCGACAGATACCGAGAGATTCCAGGAATGCTACGAGACGCTTATGGAGATCACCCACGACTCATCATGGGCCGTGGATGGTTACGATTCGGTGAGCGTGCCTATCCTCATGTTGGCCAACAAGCAGGACTTGCCGCAAGCAGTGGATTTGGTTGCGTTGAAGACGGGAGTTTTTATTGAGGTGGTGAGCCAGCTTGAGGCGACTGACCTGAAGCTATTGCCGGTTTCGGTATTGGAGAACCATGGCCTCAGAGAGAGCTTAGACTGGTTGGTGACACGATTAGTGTATAATAAGGGCTCGAGAATGCCCGAGTACAAGTGAGAAAAGGGTTCGAGTAAGTCTATTGAGACGGTATAATTGGGTGGAATCACTGGTGAATCACTAAGTGGAAATGATTCGAAGTTTTCACGGAATTCCCATGCAATGCCACGAATGACATCAGTGACTCCCCTCCCAAGTTTCTTTTCCACATGATTCAAGTTCAGAACTGTGGGGACATTCGCAGGTTGCTAAAACCACAGTTAGAATCTGTGCAAGCATGAGCTGCAATGATGCACGGGTTCCAATTTGAGAATAGCTGATGACGTTGGGGCTGTACGGTGTCTTGACGTGTTCGATGCATGGAGAGCTGGTCACTCTGCAGGACATTTCTTGATGTGGTTGCAAATAGATTCCCCGGATGGGGCAGAGGAAGAAAAGTAATATTTGCTCACCAATTGTCTGCCAATTTTCTTCGGCATCTTCGCAGACTAAAGGGCCCTCCTCCAAGAAATTTCCAGTAGAGGTAAGCCGAATCTGCAACCATCGACAGCAACCCCATTCCCGTGCCTGCACAAGCAATTGCAACCAACGTTGCGAATGGCTGTGTGCAGAGGAGAATGATGGAATCCCAGTGATTGCTGTGTGGGGAGCCAATATGGTATATATAGCTGTCCGTAGCACCTAGGGGAGAAAATTGTATCAACAATCACGAAAAACATCACCATGAGTGAAAAACATGGAATTATCGATAAAATTAAAAGCTCGTTCACAGGAAGTAGAAAGCACGACAAGATCTTGAGAGCACTGTATCGTGCTGGACGGAAAAAGGCCATCTTGGAACATGGCCACCATGCCAAAGACACCAGCTCATCTAGTGTGAGTACCAGTGAAGAGGAAATTAACAGAGCAGAGAGGAAGGAGCCAGGAACTGGGGACCCTGGATTGACTGGTGCAGGTGCAGTTGCGGGAGCCGGCGCAGCTTACGCCCACCATCAACCCAAAACCGGTGATGACAAAGTTGCTACTTCGTCAGCCACTGGATCGAATATTGCTGAGAATGCTGCTGGAGCTGCGTATTCGCAACACATTACTGACTCAGAAAGCCACCCTTCACATAAAGGCAAAGTGGTGAAACTGCCACCTAGAGTGAACCGTCAGCCTTTGGAGAAAAATTATGGAGGAGACTATGCAAATGCGAAAATCCCCACTGAATTGGCAAGATCAGGTGAGGCTGGCGTGGTTGCAAATGCTCATCCTCAATATGATAACAGTGCACAGACTGTGCAGGGCGAGGGCACCTTCTTCAATCCTCTGGACACTCAGGGAGGAGTTTATGGAGGAAACACCGGAAGAGAGGATACTAGCAAAAAAGCAGGTTTGGATTCTGGAAAGACCGTTGTGGGTTCCGCAGCCATTGGAGCTTTGGCTGGAGGTGTAGCTCGCGGAGGCAGTGGACCACATGCTGAGGCTACCCACGCTGAACTTGACCAAAACAGAGATTTGAAGACGAAGCCTGGTGTCTACTCCGAGAAAGAAAAGGAGGCAGACAAACTGAGAGGAGTCGAGAAGGAGACGCAAAAGGAGGCGTATCAGCAGGGATTTGCCCAGGGTGTGACGGATGCTTCGACTACCAGTGGTGCAGTGGGATCCTCAATTATGCACGATCGCCAGAAGAGCAACGAACAGAACAAATCTGCTGTAGGAGGTGTGGGTATGGCCACAAACGACCATGGAAATTCTAGCGGCAAAGCAGAGACTACCAATGGGGCTAAGAGTGCTAGTAAGGGAACCGATGTACCAGTTAGTTCTGGTGCAGACGCGCAGTCTTCCACTGCAGGTATTTCGCAGCCAACTGAAGTGCACGCTGGCCACCCACCTTCAAGCAGCGATTTCAACTATCAGCGCGAAATGAAGCGTTTGGACGAAAACATCGATACCACCCAGAGAGAGATTGACCACGGCAAGGCTGGAAATTCTGGAGTTTCTGGGAAACCCGCTACGTCTGACCAATCCGGTTCCGCTGGAGCCGCTGCAGCTAGTACTACTTCTGACACTGATGGGAAGACTTTGGACCCCGCCGCTCTGTCTGCTAAACCAATCGGTATTTTTGGTACTGCTGCTGCAGCGTTGGGCTTCGGGGGCGCTGGCGCCTATGCTGCTCATCGTGCAAATGAATTCGAAAAATCCACCAAGGACTCTAGCGAGGAAGCTTCTGTGGCCTCGTTGTATCACCAGCCAGGCGTATTTTCTGGAAATGACTCTAGTATCTCTGGTTCTGCAACCGGTACTTATTCCAAGAGTATTGACTCTAGCTCTCGGGGTTCTGCTACTGACCGAGCTGGAACTGGGGTTGGCTATACCACTGTGGAATCTGATGCTTATTCTGCTGGTGTCAGAAAGGGGGTTCAAGACATTGAAGGTGGATCTGCCTCCACTGTTCCCACTGTTCCTGGAGTTGTCTCTGACCAATCTGTGACAGATAATTCGAATCTGAACACTGGCTTATTGGCGGGCGCAGCCGCGGCAGTTGGTGCAGTTGGTGCTGCTGGTGCAGCAGCTCTTGGTCTTGGTCTTGGGTCTGATCAAACCGACAAGGATATTCCTTCTGAGTCAAAGGGAGGATCTGGTGCAGTTAGCTCAGCCCCTGAAGTCAGTGGTACTCAACATTCCACTACTACTTCCGTCCCTGGTAGCTCAGGTGGTACAGGTGATGTAGTTGCTAGCACGATTCCAGCAGGTTCTCTTCCTTCTGACAATCTTGGAACTTCTACAGGGTCTGCAGATATTGGGGAGAGTACCAAAAAGAACAATGAATCCACCAATAAATCTGCAACCAAGGATGTTGGGGATTTAAATGTTCTGAAGAGTGTGGGCGTTCCCGGCGGACCTAACGGATTGACTGGCCAAACTTCGTGGACGAAACCAATAAGTGCTACTGACACTATACA
This sequence comes from Sungouiella middelhoveniana, assembly GCA_030557965.1. Lineage (NCBI taxonomy): Eukaryota > Fungi > Ascomycota > Pichiomycetes > Serinales > Metschnikowiaceae > Sungouiella > Sungouiella middelhoveniana. The sequence goes on along the minus strand of JANIJQ010000015.1, from coordinate 204,971 downwards.
AGAGACTTCTGATGTGAAAACCTCTGACAAATCTTTGGAGAAGAAAATGGATAAACACTCTTCACATTCCACGGGAGTTGCTACTATTGGTGCTGCAGAGGTTGGAAAGAACCCTAAGGATAAGTCCGACAAGACTCTTGTGACTGGAAATCCTTCCACTATTGATAGCAAATCTACCCCAAGAACCCATGTCAACGAAAAAGGTGACTTAGCCATTCCGGTCACAGGTATTCCGGGAGTTTCAGAGACAAAAGTGACCAGTGGCTCTAGTACTGGCTCCAATACGGCTGGTACGTCTGACCACAACACTTCTTTAACTGGACATGGTTCCGCCATTGGAAATGACAATCAAGGCTACTTGGACTCTGCTAAGATCGCTATTGCTTCAGCTGGGGCTGTTGCTGCTGGAGCATTTAGTTATGAAGGTTACAACCAGTATTATAAGCATGATGATGAAGCAAGAGACATTGAGAACAAAGATATTCTGGGCGTCGCTCTGGAGACCCCAGCTTCCAAAACTGATGCCTCCCAGGACAAGGCTAGTACTTCTAATGCTCATGGAGTCATTGCACTGGATTCGAAGTTGATGGACCCTGCAGTTGCTAAGGCGACTGAACCCTCTGTTGCTCCACTTTCAGAGCTCTCCACCAAAGCAGAGCGTAGTGTTCCACATGATTCTGAGCATGGAACTTCCAACGCTGCTGCTGTCCCCACTGGCACTGACGCTCCCACTGGCACTGACGCTCCCACTACCAGTTCTCCCCATTCTTCAAAGAAAACTAGTTTCTTGAGCAAGCTTGGTTTTGGAGGAAGACATCATGATTCTTCCTCTGGTGGTGATCATGATAGGACAACAACTGATAAATCTGTTGACGATACTTCGAAGCATCATACACCCTCCGATGGTCCGAAAATCATCAAAGGTGAAAATATTGGTAAGGTGGTAGACTCTGCAGCTGCTGCGGGTGCTGTTTCTGGCCTGTCGACCGAGCCTTTGGTTGGATCTACTACTGCTGGACTCTCCAGTGGTACACAGACTCAGCAATCATCCAAAAAGGGTTCTGCAACAACCAAAGCTGACTTCAGCAAGTTGGAGTCTGACGTCACCAAGTACAATGCTGCGCATGGACACAATGATGACCGTACTTTGATTGAGATTGCCGAGAATGTGGATCCAAGCATCAATAAATTGACTCACAATGCTGGCTTGACCAACACTAATGAAATCCAGGTTGGGCAGGCTGGAGATTCGGCGAGGCATCGTACGCCCCCATAATGAAACTGATACCAAAGGTGATGTCATTGGAGCTGTGGGTGCCGCTGGAGCTGCTGCTGGCATAGCTGCTGCTGGAGCTACCTCCTCCGGATTGGCCAAATCTGCCAATGCAACACCTCAGAGCACTAATGCTTTGACATCATCTGAACCTACCAATTCAAGATCAGAAGGTTCTCCAAAACATACTGATATTTCTGCTGGTAGCTTGGGTGCAATGGCGGGAACTACTGGTTATGACGATGAGCATATGCTAATTGACAGTTCTTCAAGTGATAAGAAGGCTGATAAAGGCGTTGGAGTTGGTGCTGGTAGTATTGGTGGAGGAGTAGCAACAGCTGGTTTAGCAACAGCTGGTTTGGCTCATTATTCCAAGAACCATTTGGAAAGCAAGCACATTGACGCTAGCTTTAATGAACCTGTTAAGGAAGTGGATCCACACAAGTATCATGCTGAGCATGAGAAGGTTAAGCATGAGCTCGAGGAAGCAGCTGACGAGGGAGTGTTAGCTAATATCCCAGGTCAGCATTCAGGAACAGGCATTGGAATGGAAAGTTCCACCATTGGAACTCAACCTTTAACTACTGGTGTCATCGGTTCTGGTCCGAGTGACGAAATTAACCGTACCTCAAAATCAGTTCCAGAAACATCCACTGATTCCAAAAAAGGTAAATACACAGCAGGTTCTGTTGCTGGAGGTGCCACTGCTGTCTTAGGAATGTCCCAAGTGGGTAAATCTGACCATTCCTCTGGTCACTCTACTGGCCATCCAGAACACATCGATGCGGCTTTCTTACTGCCAGCAAAGGAAGTGAACCCAAGAAAATACCACAATCAACATGAAAAGGCAAAGCATGAACTCGAACTTGCAGCTGAAGCTGGGCTGCTTGCCAATATTCCGGGACATTCTGCCCAAAAAGAAATTGGAGGATTGGATTCTGCTAGTGGTGAGCATGGTTCCGCTCGTTCTGGCCATGACAATCCGGAATTCACTTCGGTTTCAGTTCTGGGTGTTAAAGAAACTCAGAAAGCCAGGGCATTAGCCCACGCTGCTGTGGCTCTGTTGGATGATCGTCCTGAAGTTTTGGAGAATGTACTGGGGTTGAATGTGGATGCCCAAACTGGTACAGTGACTGATGAAAAGGGACAGTTTTTGAGTCAATTGGGTGGCTTTTCCCAGCAAGAATCTGCCACTCCTCATGGTGGTATTGTGAATCCCAAGAATGCGGAGATTCTCTCTGGATCTACAACAAAGAGAAAGAGTGCAAGATCTGCATCATTCGGCGATGCCCCACGTCCAAGAAAACTGGCCAACCCTTTTGATGTCCCGGAAACCCTGAATATATCCAAGGCGCTCGGAACTTCTGAGATCCGTGGAGGTTCTACTACGACTTCTGGTGTTGGTACTTCTGGTATTTCTGCCGGCCCACAATCTACCACTGGTGGTAATTATGGCCATGGAAACGATTTTGCTGGTAGAGCTAGACGCAAATCTAGTGATTTTGGATTGGATTCGTCCACTAAGCAATCCGCCAACTTGGATGGTGCAAACCAGTATACTCCATACCTGTATGGACTCGGAAGTACAAGGAACTATAGTTACGAGTCTGCAGAGATTTCGCAGGAGGCCGAGCCTAGAAGCCAAGGCAATTTCGCTAGTGATAATGCTGTTCCCAAGCAGGCATCAATCAATGCTCCGGCCCGCTCCGCTGGAGTTGTTGAAGATGATGACAAGATGCCAGGCTCGTTCTTCTCGGAAGTGTAATTTACGACTAGCTTGATTTAATTTATGATTTGACGAGAAACAAGTAGAAAATAATAGGCACGTTTCGTTTTAGACTTAAGTTGGATGATTGGTGGAGAGAATGGAGTATGGCCCATGAGTTTCTACTTACAGGTCTAGAAGTAACTGGCTGAAGGTCCTACAAAATGAGCGGGAGATGCTATAAATTCATCTTGCCATATATACAAAGTTTGTTTAAGAAAGATGAAATTCAATTTGGATTCTCATACTTCTTTATGCAATTATCGTCTGCTGGACCGTGTTCCTCTACTTTTATCTCTGGCAGAGTCATGCCCTGTCGAAATTTCTCCTATAAAACCTAATCCAATTAATAAAAACGCAACTAATTCACGACAGACTCACCTCTTTCGCCAACTGACCTATCAAGTCTCACTCAGAAGTTCACCTGCCCCCAATTTTGCAACCACCTTCTCTGGCCAGTACTTACACCCGTGCATCCCATACGTGTAGTTTTTGCCAGCTACTCATACAATCGACCAACAACTCTCTACAAATGGCTGAGCCTGAAGCAGAACAGCAGATCATCCGGATCTCCATCTACACGCCGCTTATCTACGTGGCGGTGATGACCACCGCGTTCGTCGCCTTTTCCATCTACTACAGACGTCGCAGACTAAGCAAATTGATCGATGTCGAGCCATTCTTTGGCCCCAACTACTCCCTGGAGTTGTACAGTGCTGTAAAAGACAGATATTACGATAAGCAGCTTCCCAAAGAGGGTCGTCCTCCGGAGAAAGTGGTGAAGGCTGCGTTGTTGAGAAGAGCCGTGGAGGCGATTCGTCGATCATTGAAGTTGAAAGAGAACGAGCCTGTTTTCAACAAGTTGTACCAGGAGGGACTCATTGGAGACGACTTGTTCAAGCAGTACGAGTTCCAGAACAAAGTGCAGCAGTTGGAGTTGAAGGAGATTGTCGACGAGTGTCAGCAGTTCAGCAAGGAGTGGCCGGCGACGTTTTTCCCAGTGGCGCAGGAGATCTGCTATAACGAAGCGTTGAGAAGACGTCTCCATAGCATGGACGATCGTTCGGAGAGTTTATCTGAATTGTGGAACTACTATGTGGAGAAGCTGGAGCCGGAGAAGAAGTAGATGGAGGAATGAAGCATAGGGAAAGATGGATCAAAGTTGCTGAATACGTCAATCTTCGACTGTCGGAGCATTTGCCGTATAGGACGGACTAGCACTTCTGGATAGAGTACTTGGAATATATAGTACCAGTGTCAGAATAGGAAACAGTTATTGTAATGTCTGTCGGTGCCATAGTCTGTCGATGTCATAGTAATGTCTATCGGTACATAATTGCACCTTGTGCCATACTTTAATTCTGCTGTAACTCTCGTATCTCTATTTTCATTTTCTGTTCCATTATATTCCGGCTAAACATCGTCACTCTCCTACTACCTACTACTACCTCCTGCACACCCACCCTATCACTCCATCAACAACTCCAACACCCCAATCTTTACCCCAAGATGAGCGCCAAACGGTTCCATAACCCGTTGCATATGCCGCGTAGTCTTCTGCTGAATAAACTACCCAATCCGCAACTGCGTGCTGTGGCGCAGCCTCCTCAACCAATGGCAGGCCAGCAAGTAAGAAAACCTCTGGCCCCGACTTCCCAGCCGGTGGATCCTCGACGCATTATCGTCGATCAAATCATCCGTGATTGCTATTCCAAGTCTATTGTGATCAATGGTCATAATGTTCCCGAGATCAAGTACAACACCCACTTGAGCATTCGAGAATACTCTCAGTATCCCCTGCAACCTCCACCCACCGATATTCCACCGAGCCAGGTGGGATCGGTTAAGAATAGGATTTTGACAGTGTGTACGAAACACTCGGGGCGAGTGTTTTTGCAGAAGGGAAAGTATAACGATGCGAAGCGGGTGTTCCAGATCGGAAGAACCTGGGACTTGGACGAGCTTGTAGCCATTACTCGGGTGGGCCCTGATGCTATGGTGTTGCTGTTGAACAAAGAGTACTACTGGAAGTCTGGCGAGGGAATCGAAAGGTTCGTTAAATTTGTTCACCATTTGGCGGTGATATATGCCAAGTTCACGGGGAAGTATCCTCACATGAAAGGCTTCAACCTCGAGGAATTGAGGCTTCCTCCATTAAAAGAAAATGAGTCTGTAGCTCCTGTTGCCAAATCGGCTTCAACACGCGATGCTTCGCCACAAAAGCTTGCCCCAGTGGCTCCTATTCCACCTCCAGATTTGGCGCTGTTCTACGCGAATATGGATTTTACTGCCAACGGTAAACTTCCGGCAAAACCTATGATGGTCATGGATGTGGACCGTCCGAGCCCCAATCTGGCGCCTATTCAAGAGCCTGTTGCAACCGTGGCCACCGCTAAATCACATCCTCATTCCCAGATTTCTCAGGCGTCTCTGGAAAACTTCTACGAGTCTCAGAACGAGTTCCATACTGAGGCTGAACAGAATTTCGACTCAGCTCACGAAGCTTCGGAACAAGAACTGAAACAACTGATGCCTACCATCTCCGAATATGCCCAGGCGACTGGCAGAACGCTGCCGTTGCGCAAATACAAGCCTGAAATCAAGCAGGAGGAGATTGTGAGAGAATCTGAACCTCTTGAGTCTGCTGCTGCATATGGTGACGAATTGAAGACTCGATTGGATGCGAATGAAACTGGTGATTCTCTACACTTCCAAGTGGAGACCCCTGCTCGGGCCCCTGAAGCAGACTTTGGCATTGAAGAGGCGGATCCATCTGAAGACGACACCACTGAACCAAACATTGCGTCTCAGCCAATTGATTTGGTTCCCGAGACTTCTCCCGACGAGACTGTGAACTCAGACATTCTTGAAGAGTCAACTAAGATTGAATCTGGTGACGCCATTGACAACTCCATCAGAGACATTGAAAATTTTATGGACACACAGTTTGGTCCTAGCTCGAGATTGTCACAGACTTCTCTGAAACCTGAAAACTTTGAAGACTCCAGGAGCAATCTTTCCTACGAAGATAGACTGAACAGGAACTCTCTCCAAATGACCCCTCGTGCTGATACTCCTGCCACTGAACCAGAAATCAAATTTATTCCTAAGCTTGAAAAAGATGCTGAGATGGAGGAATTGTTTGACGAGATCGGTTGGAATATCACTGATTCCAGTGACATATTTATGAAGAAGCTCTCAAAAGAGTTGAACGAAATTAAGCGCAAGAACATTTATGAGCTCAGATTCCTTGATTTCGGAAAGGACACTGTTGCACGTGAGGTATCTGTTGCATCCAACGAAGTGGACAACTTGTTAGAAATATTCAAGAAGATGGAGGTTTCTTTCAGCCTACTCGGTCCGCAGATTGACGATGTTGAGAGCAACTCGAAGGGTCTCCAGGTACGAGCAGTCAACAAGAAGATTTTGTTTAATGACTTGAGTGAAATCTTGAACAAGGTGAGAGTCAGTCCTCAAGCATTGGACAGAATTGTAAGCTTCAATTCTTTTCTTGAAGTTGCGACAGTGGAATCTCTTGAAAACGACTTGGTCATCCTTTATGATGCGTTGGAAACCATCGGTAGCTCAACCGATGAAGACTTGAGTAATATGAAGGCATTGAGACAATTCCAAGACACGTATATGGCTGCATCATCTGAATTTATTGGGCATTTCGTGGAATTCATGCTGGAAGAGTTCAGAATCACTTGCGTGGAGCTTGACAAAGAGGTCGAAACTTTATATCCAAGAACCTTGCTTGCTCATATGAACAACTTCTTGACATATATCGGTATCTCCAACTTTGTAAAGTGGGTTTCGGAGAGAGATTTGAGACTTCTTAGTGACCGGCTCAACAGCTTTCTCTCGCAATTCCTTGAAAGCATGCTCCAATCGCGAATCAAAACTATAAATGACTCGTCCGAAAGTGGGTCCATTTCCAGGTTTTCACAAAGTTTTGATCTGGCTGGACGCAAGGGTAAACTGAGATTTGGATCTACCAGACTTATCAACAAGTTTGCAAACTCAGCAGAGGAGCGTCGCCAACAGCGGTCGACCTCGAATGTTTCAAGTGCCACAAAAAGTAATGAAGAAGTCTCCGATCCCAAGATAATTCTCAGGATGATCCGCGAGGCAAATGAACTCATTGCTGTTGTCCAATACTTTTCAGGGAGCTTCTTCCACTCAGCCTCAATTATCGAGTATTCAGACTTTGTGAAGACTCATCTGTTTGCTGATCGTATGCAAGAGTTGCATGATCCTAACTTAGACCAGATTAACTACAAATCCCATTCAAACGAACTCTTACAGAGCATGACTGCGATTTTTGGCAACTACATCAACAAGTTTGTCAAAGAGATTACTCCAACGGAATTGATTACACCACAACTTTTGCAAGAGTTGTACAGATTGATTTCGGAAGCAAGCATGAAAAACCAGGACTATGTGATCTTCTTCATTTCGAAGGTTGTTGATAGATACAGAGGTATCTGGAACAAGTTTATTGCTGGCCAAGTTGATCTATGCAACAAATCGGATATCAGACCTAAGTCAGGCATTTTGCCTGTAGTTCGCAACTTGAACCAGATTTTCTTGACTACTGAGACTTCTCTTCTGGAATCTATTCGTACCGGAGCACAGCCGGAAGTTGACCAATTGATTAAAGACTCATACCTGAGTCTCTGCAAAGCGGCAGTTGACCTTTTCAGCAGAGACGATCCGTTACTCAAATCAAACTCACACGACGAAAAAGAGCGTGCTCACCGCAACATTGCTATTCTAAAGAATGCCTTTTCTCTCATTCAACAATTGAACGAGTTGAACTCCGCTAATACTACTCCCGTACAGAAGGAATTGCTTGATGAATTCAAGAAGGTCGAGAAAGAATACTTTAACTATTTGCTCCATCGCAACGTGGGCAAAATGTTGGACTTCACCAAGAGTTACTCCGGTGGTGAGAGCTCCAAACGCAAGAAAGACGACAAAATTATTATCCGTTCACTTGCTTCTACTCACACTTCCAGAGAATTGCAGGCTAAAATTACGGAGCTCGACCACAAATTGGAGAAGCACTTTGTTGTCACTAACAGCATGGAGGAGATCGATTTGATGAAAAGATTATGGGCGGATATGGAAGTTGAGTACGTGAGTATCTTCCAGAAATTTGATGGAATCGTAAAGTCTCATGACCGCGATGTCCATATGTACGCCACGCCGTCCGAAATCCATCGGATGTTTGAGAATACGCGGTCTAAGATAAATTGAGCAAAACCAATGGGGGCAGAATCTTGGTTCGTGGCTCGATTTCTCAGGACTCCAGAACATAGTGTGTAGATAAAAATGCGCGATTGGAGGTCGTGAAAGCACCAAGAAAGACCTCCAATGAGAGCGCGGCATTTTCTTAACCTACTGGATGTGGCCCCATACAAACGCACTGAGGAAAAAAAAATATAAGGGAAGATCCTAGCATACTCTACAGCGCATAGTTGATCAGTCACTAATTTTTCCTGAAATGCTTCGCCAATCTTTCGCCAGAGCTGTTCGCTTCAACTCTACCGTGGCCAAGGCAGCTCCAAAGCCATTGTCCACCGCATACATTAACAAGTTGGAGACTAGATGGGAGAATTTGCCAAAGGAGGATCAGACCGCCTTGATAGACGAATTGAAGGCTAGAATGGAGTTGCCATGGCAAGAGTTGACCACTGCCGAGAAGAAGGCTGCTTACTACATCTCCTTCGGTGAGTGGGGTCCAAGAAAGCCATTGTATGCTCCAGGTGATAAAAATAAGATCTTCTGGGGTACCGTCGCCGGCTTGGCTGCTGGTGTTGGATTGTTCGCTGTTATTCGTTCGTTCGCCCCTGCTCCACCAGAGACTATGGAGAGAGAATGGCAGGACAAGGCCGACGAGTACTTGAAGTCCAAGAACGCCAACCCATTCACCGGTTACTCTCAAGTCCAGTAATGGAGGAAGTACTCCGTTTACTTCTAAGAGAAATTCAAAATCATTTTTATTAGCATGAGCTCTCTCGCGAGAGTTAGTTTGAGTGATATGCTATCACAATAAACAACTTTCAGGATGACTTGTAGATGTCCGCATGCGACCACTTCAAATGGGAATGTTCAAAGTAATATATCTCTTAGCTCCTCGTATTTATCCTGTTCTTCCCAACTACGATCTCATGTATGCTTGTGTCATTATGCTTTTAATATCCCACCCTGTGGGCAATGCTATTTACTCGTCGTCATTGGGGCCAAACTCTCCTTCGAAAATTGTGGCACCAGCTCTTCGTCTGTTTTCAATTTCGATGCATTCATGCATCTCTAAAATCTGGTGGGCGGTTGGTCGCTCAAACGGGTTGGGCTTCATCATTCTGCTCACCAATTTATCAAGGTTATGCGTGTTGGCAACCAAGAAGTCGGGTGCTCCTTTGGGTATAAGTTCACGAACATTGTTGATGAACCGAGAATTTCCCTGTCCAAAGAGTGACACCGATATGCTTCCTTGTTTGGAATAAACTGGAGGTTGAAGGGGATTTGACGAAGAGGTATTAAGTCCCACAGAACTCAAATGATGCAGACTGAGTGGTTGCATGTTAATTGAGTTCAAAGAAGAATTGTAGGATGTGAGCGACGAAAAGTTGTTGTGATTTAAGAAATCACTAATGTTGTCACTGGACATCTTACCTGCGTCACTCAAGTCTCCGCTTCTTAATTTCCTCCAGGAAGCACCATTACCCGGTAGAACAATATTGGTTGCAATTTCCAATATGATCAACCCGACACTGAAGATATCTGCAAATGGGGTATAAATTTTGTCGTTGATTAACTCGGGTGCAATGTAGTTTCGATCACCTTCAATGTCAAAGTCTTTCTCAAGTATTGGAAGCTTTGTTGATAGTCCAAAATCACCGATCTTCAAACATCCCTCAAATGTAATGAAGATATTAGCCGGCTTCAAATCGAGATGTAAGTAGTTCTTCAGGTGGATGAATTTGAGGCCACCAATAATCTCAATGAGAATCTTCCAAACTCTGAACTCATCAATTTTGTAATTCTTGTGCTCTTCCAAGAATGCAAATAATGTTCCACCTTCACAGTATTCCGTCATGATGTAGTAGTAATTACTGAAGCTCCAGGCTTCCACAAAGAAAACAAGGTTCTCCTTACCTTCTTCGACTTCCCCATCATCACTGATTGATGTCAATGCTCGCAATGTTTCGATTTCTCTAACAATAGACTTTTTCTCAGCACTGCCAACAATTGGTTTTCTTGTCCGCTTGATTGCAAACTTCTCATTTTCAAAAGCACATTCAAATGCAAGGGAGAACTGTCCACACCCAATGTACTGAATGTTCCTGGCTCCAAACTTTTCTGCTAAATGTTCATCGTTCCTTTCTCTCTCGGGTACAAAGAATTTGGAACGCGATGGGTCGGTGTCCAATCGATGACGATTTGAAGACATAGTTAAGGTGTGATCATTGTTGGAATTCCCCATTCCGGCACTAGGTTGGGTGATTGTCACCTGTGACGATGCAATTGAAGTTGGAGGCATGTTCAGGATAGGTGTGCAAGGTTCGTTTTCGCTCCTCTCGTTAGAAAGTTGAGGTTGTAGTTGTGGTTCCTGGTGTAAGAGTAGATTCAATTGTTTTCCTCTGCTTGACAGCTTGGTAGGAGTCTCGGGTATTATTTCATCAAAGTCGATATCTGAGTGGGAATCCAAGTCCAATTCAATTGGGCCCTGATTCTTCGAAGAGGAAGGAATTTTAAATAATGACGTGTTGGAATCGTTCGAGTGAGTGTAGCTGACGTTTCTTCCCACTTCAATGGAATGATCGTTGCTCAAGAAAGATTCCTCGAACTCAATAGGCTTGCTATTGTTTTTGTTCAAGAATAGCAATGGATTTCTCTTCATCGGCGTTTCTGGAGGAGGTTTGCTGGAAGCCATATGGATGGTATTCTTCTTCTGCAAACCTGAGGACTCGAAGGCAATCTGAAGCGGCTTGACAAACTTGTAAGAAGCTTTAGGATTGGACTTGGAACTCTCAGAGGTGATATTCTCCTTGTTTTCGCCGTGTTTCACCGGCTTCTTTGACAAAAACTTGAAGGCGCCTTTTCCTTTTTTGATGTTGGACGACTCCGTCTCATCGTCTTTATATACAGAAAAGTTCGAGTTAGATGACACCGACAGCTTCTTATGTCGCAGTGGAGAGTCATCATACTCACCAGAAACATACGGATCCAAGTTGTAGCCACTCAACGGAGAGGAAGACTCCTTGAACTTCGGGTTCGGGCTCTTGAAGAACCTCTTGAAATGCGATGGTGGCGAAGATGTAGTTGACAGCGGGTTGAAGTTCAACGGCGATTTCATGCGGTACTGTGTTGTGTTCGTGAACACCTTCTTGGGGTCTAGAGGCAACGGGGTGGTTGCCTCGGAAGCCGGTTTAAATCGACTATTCGAGCTTGGAGACGGTGACTGGCTCACAAGTTTATGTGGGCGCTTAAACTTATTGCAAGGGGTGGACTTCCCCGCCAGGGGTGATACCTTCAGAATCAAGGGACTGGCGTTAGGGTCGAAGTTCGAGTCGAAGTTCGAGTCGACGGAAAGATTGAAGAACTTCGACGACCGCTTCAACAACGGTTCCCGGTCCGAACGTGACCCGAACGGAGTGAGGCTTGGATGCCCAGACCGCAGGCCCTCTTGGTGGTTGTGGTCGTGGTCGTGGTCGTCTACATTGTCAAAGTCTCCATCGCTGTTGGTGGAGGCGTCGAGGCTGTCAGTGGTCACGTCCCCGGAGATAGCGTAGTCGACTTCGACGGTGTCATCGAAGGAGTCGATAATTGGCGTCGGGGCGCCGTGGTGTTTGATGTTGAAGGGAGGACTTTTGTTGATGAGTTTTCTCGGCCTCTCGATTTTTCCGTCGGAGTCGTCCAAAATCAACGAGTTGAACGAGCGGGAAAACTGGCCATTGGCCAAATAGTCCATTTCAGAGCGTTGTTTGAGGGGAATGGGACCGTGGCTGGCGATGGTTCGGCCCGGTTTTTCCTTGGGAGACATCGGCGGCTCAGAGGCCCCGGGGAGGCGGTTCATGGTGTCGGGCACCGGAAAAAAGCTCGAGGTTGATCACCAATTGGCTTGGGCAGCTTTCGAGGTGCAAGCGCCAGTGAAGACTAGTAGTTTGTTTATTTAGTAGGCGTGGATAGTTTGTGTAAACAAACGCGCTGGAGGGGTGCAGGAGGGCCTTGTGTTCGAGAGGACGAGAGGGCAGGCGATTAGAAGGGTTGGGAAAGGGGGGGTAGAAAAGATATTGGTTTCAATGGGTTTTATGGGTTTTGTGGGATATTGGTGGAGTATTTTTCTTTGTTTGGGGCAGGCTGTGGCGGTGGAATTTTGGATGTGGATTGGTAATTTGTGGAGAAGGCAGGAGGATCCATTTGATGTCGCGCACCAATTTAGAGTGGATTATTCGTTGCTTAGATTGCGAAAGTACAATGGTTCCACATAAGGTTAAATGATGATGATGATGATGATGATGATGGGATTAATTTGGGTGGTTTTTTAATTGGTTGATTCAGGAGATTTAAACGGTTGATGGTTTGGAACGGTTGGCTAGTTTTATGCTTTTTCCTTGTGTTGTGTGCTATGTTAGTGAGTTTGTAATAGATTGTACTCCAATCAGTGTTTTTGCTCTTTAAATTTGCTTTCGCATGTTCATTAGATTCGATATCTTGTTGCTAAGTGACTCGTCGGACCGATATATGCTATCTACGGGTCGCTTCGAGATCCCATCGGCTCGCCTATGGTCGCCCCGTCGAGCAGAGCCGCTTTTCTAACCTTATCTCTTACAATACTCATCTTGAGTCTTTTTGCCCGTCGAATCCGCTGTCTTCTCCGTCGACTGCTTAGAGGGCCCCGTTTCCATACATTTATAATAATAACTACAATCTTTGGTCCCGAGCCTACTAATCAAACTGTTACAGAGTTAAGTATTGATTCTCATTTCTCATTTCTCATTTCTCATTTCTCATTGCTCTTTTCTCATTTCTCCTTTCTCCTTTCTCATTTCTCATTTCTCCTTTCTCCTTTCTCCTTTCTCGTTGCCTGTAATAGTTGGTCTACTAGGCTCAAATATCGTGGTTATTCATGTAATTATGGAATCAGTCCTTTTGGTGGTGAGTAGATAATGGTACCGACATCAAGCGAGGATCGGTGTAGCTGGGTGGCAGGAGAACCCGAGGTGTGGTAGGTGAAGTCCATTGTTTAGATCGCCTATGGGAATCAAATAGTCACGAATGGTCCACAACGACGAAGCTTTTCTGCCGTATCCAAGCGAAATGATTTACCAACAAAACCTTGATTGTACATTTCTCAATTTTCATAATTAAGGATCAGACACTATTCCGGGTAAAGTTGCCGCTATGAAAACAAGACATGCTTCGGACCTGCCTGTCTCACCAACGATAAAAATGGCAGATGTACTTTACTTTTAAAATGAATTATGCATTCTAGCTACCATTTACAGCAGGGGAAAGTAACAAAAACCCTCCTGAAGAAAATAAAGACAATCCGAATATTTACAGGTAAATTGAAGAGGTCGAATTGAAACAGTGAAAAGTACCTCATCCCAATCAATAACTAGCATCTTCCTGTAATGGAAGATATAATACCGTACCAATGCATAATACCGTATCCAATCAATTCAGCTCCCCGAGGGCATCCAGAGGAGAGGCTTCACATCGAGTCATGGAGCATAAGACTAATTGAGTATTCATTTGTTGCTGGAGCTCATTCCACTTTTCACGTACTGCCAAAATTTGACGGATCTCAGGAGATCATGTTTATTCAAATTCTTCAACCAATGACTCTTGTTCTCAATTCATGAATTATTAGATTGAATGTGAGGACTTGAGAGCCTCAAATGGTCGTAACAATGTTGGAAAATCCAGATGAAATGTTGAAAAATAAAAAGATACTTATTAAACTGCCCACTGTCAAAGCTAGTTGATGGCTTGTGAAAGTTGAAATCAACCGCTGATTTGACAACGGCGGCCTTCAGGAATGTCAAGGAGGATCCATACTCGTCTTGATACTGGTCCTAAATTCTTCCACTGTTAGTACATGATTTCTTTGGAGTGTCTGGATTCCAAGATTGTACTGAATATTCATATTGCGAGGACATTAGAGATTTCCGGTGTTGGCAAGAAATCCATCAATTAAGACATTTTATGTAGACATAGTTCAGAAATTCAAGTATGTCGACAGTAATCTTGGATGGGTGACCTGTTCAAAGCGAGATTCTTCGAAAAAAAAAAAAAAAAAAAAAGACGAGAAGAACCTCGACAGGCATGGACAACTTTATCGCCCATTTGGTTTCTCACTGTTTTCTGACTACTTCTTCTCACTGCTCAACGTACCTCGGGTATCTTTACCTACTGACCACCGCCTTACTCTTCTATTAGCTAGTAGTGTTTGAGACTCTACGAATCTCTACCGTGAGATTATCTCATGGAATCGTCGTCCATAGTAGCCCTTTGCTGATCCATTCTAGACTCTCCAATGATGTATCTTCTCCACCATTCACAGCTTCCACTCTTCCCGTGTCGACTCCGCCCGTTTCTCCGCTCTACCCGCTATCACTGATATCCCCCACTTTTTTCGCAACCGTTTACTTCTTCAACTCTACACATCCCCACCCCTATTACATTATGTACATCTCACACAGCCCCGATCCCCTTACACACTTCATCAACTTCCCGATTGGCCACTTTGAACACCGAGATGCGTCTCGCGTAAATCATGCACACACTCGTTCAACATCGTAAACTTGATCGAAAGCGGTGAATTGCCAATTGTTGCCACTGAGAATCTACTTCACAAGATGAAACTACAACCCTCTGGTTCGAGGATGGGCCACACAAAATCTTCCCAACCATAATTGGGGCTGTACTAGAGAAAGAGTAACTAACCTTCCAGTTGCCCAATACGCTGTAGAATGACGGGGAATATTATATGCATCGCACCCTGTATCGTGATGGTGGCCGCCATTCCCGCTCTTTATCTTGTTCCCCTTTGCATCTGCGTATCTGTTTTCGGCAACCAAGTCCAGCCTGATGCATCAGATTTCTCGCAATCAAAAACTATTCCTTGTTATGGGCCCGCTAAAAAAATTAGGGCAAGTCTCACAAAGTCAATGTGTACAGTGGAGGATCTTCAACAACGAAATACCCCGTAATTGTGGTCGTTCAGAAGTCGCCTCAATTTAACTTTTGCACCAGAGATCGCCCGTGGCGGTCAATGTGGTGAAATTACTATCCTGTAGGTAGAATTGCATGCCTGTCAAATATCTGAAATGCTCACAATCATTGCATAGAACGAGACGAGGCGCAACAACAGAGCTGGACAAGAGGAAACCAAAAATGTAAATAACAAAGGCAAGACAAATACATTGATTAGAATATACAATTACCTCAAAACCGGTGGATATTCTGCTGCCCTCAAACCCTCGTCTCTCTTGTCCCTCTTTCATCTCTTTCAACCAACTTCGAGAATGTCTCACATTGCTGTGCCACGAAAAAGACTCACCAAGGATAGGAAGATCCCACTAACTACCAATTTGTGACCCCGGCAACACATTCCGCGCGTCTATTCTGTTCATTTCGGAGTATTCTTGTTGGTGTTTCCTTCGGTTTAGTTCCTACATCCTCCATTGTTGCTTTAGCCGCCGAATGACAAATGCGCGCGCTGTCATTGGCCACCGCCTTGCCGTTGGCATGTTCGCATCAGATAACTTCGCCATTCCTGCAGACACTCCAAAGTGACATTTGATTTGGCACTTCTGTGGGTTGACCTGTACCTCCAGCCTGCAACCTGCTTGGTTATATAGCTACCTCCCGCCACAAGTGCTTGAGTAATTTCTTGAAGACGGATCTCAGATCGGGCACCGATTTTTTTTTCCTTGTTATTGCATTGACGCCTATCCACGTCTGTCCCCTCCATCTTATATCCGGGGTCGCCGATTCACCTCATCACCAACCTTTACCTTCCCAGCACCATTTCATCATTTCATAAAAGTTGCAATGTCGGTCTCCTTGCTACCGACCGAGGGAGAAAACTCCCACCCCACCCACGAACCATCCCCCACGTCGCCCCTGCAACCGGACCCCCCGGCCGCCATCAAGAACGAAGAAAAGCTGCCGCTGAATAACCGCACCACTTCCTTCAGCGAAATTAAGTCGGGCCAGCAATGTTCCAACTGTGGCACTACCAAGACACCACTCTGGCGACGAGCTCCAGACGGCACTCTCATTTGCAATGCATGCGGACTTTACCTACGCTCGAACAATCATCATCGCCCGGTGAACTTAAAGAGACCACCCAACACTGTCAGCTTCAACAAGGAACAGGAGGGCAGCTGCAAGGGCGACGGTAGTTGCAACGGCACTGGCGGCTCTGCTGCTTGCAAGGGATGCCCTGCTTTCAACAACAGAGTTGTTATCAAGAGCGAGGACCTCAAGAAGGACACACATGGCGACAAATCTGACAGCACAACCTCCGCAAAGAGCGAGCATGACGAGGAAGAGGCAGTAGAAGGCTCCTCTGGTGGTGATGAATCGTTGGCTATTGCCTGCTTCAACTGTGCCAGCACAATCACGCCTCTTTGGCGTCGTGACGATGCCGGAAACACTATTTGTAATGCATGTGGCTTATACTACCGTCTCCACGGAAGTCATCGGCCAACAAAGATGAAACGGAACACTATCAAGCGTCGTAAGCGCAATCTTGCCAAGCTGGATGACAAGCTGGACCACAGGAATGATTCTCCAGATGGGGTAGAGCGCTTGCAGTTGTCTCCCCTAGATTCCACTCCTGGTCTGCAATCCACTCGGCTGGTATCTCCTTGGTCCGAGCTGTCTCTCCCACCTGGTCAGTCCGGACCTCTGCCTCAGGTAGTTCCATTGCGCGATACTTCGTCTACACCTATCCGCCAAACTAACTCCTACTATCCACCATATTCGGGGCATGGACGCATACCTAATGGTCCTGGGCCGTTACCTGGTCCTCCGCCACCGATGCCAGCATATCCATCGCCGATGTTCCAGATTCCCGCTGGTGTGCCCGTGTACTACACTATGCCACCTTCATACCCACCGGGTGTTGGTGGATTGCAACAGGGAATGCAGCACGGAATGCAACACGGTATGCAACACGGAATGCGTGTCATTCCAGGTATGCAGCCAGGAATGCCTCCACCGGCCATTCAACCTCCACAGCAGCAAATTACTCCACCAATGGGTGCTATGCGAGTCTATGGACAGTCACCACCAATAGGAAATCTACACTTGCAAACACTGGCAGTCAAATTACCATCTATCAGAGTGTCGCCAGAGACAGGAAAAGTAGGGGAAGTCAACGAAGGAGAGCAGAAACGAGTTGGTGGGGGAGACATTGCCCCCATACCAGTGGACTTTACGAATTATGAGAAGACAGAAAAGAAGAAGCATCTGATGTCCATTGGCGGGTTGCTCAATCAGTAGGTCAGAGGTCGCCAATTTTCGCGACATTACTTAGTCGCAATGGCAGCGGTCTACAGAAAA
Organism: Sungouiella middelhoveniana; assembly: GCA_030557965.1. Classification (NCBI taxonomy): domain Eukaryota; kingdom Fungi; phylum Ascomycota; class Pichiomycetes; order Serinales; family Metschnikowiaceae; genus Sungouiella; species Sungouiella middelhoveniana. The sequence goes on along the minus strand of JANIJQ010000015.1, from coordinate 187,344 downwards.
ATATTTAATCAGTTAGCGACGCGTTACAAGATTACGACATACAATAAATGACAACAAAGGCATAGAAATTGGACGATTGGTTGACAATCGTGGCACTAGAGCTCAGTGATGATCCTCAGGATTCTACCAACCGCGATAAGATATGCGGCAGAAGCTTTTCCTGTCACATCACGTGCACTTGTATAATACTCCATCACCATGATGAACATGTCACCGGTGGATTTCCACCAGCCCATCTTCTTCCATGTCTGTAGACGACTCACTCACTAGAAAAGTCAAGGATATCACTGCTGGCTTCATTGGAGGTGCCACCCAGGTGCTCATTGGCCAGCCAGCCGATTTGGTGAAAATCCGGCTTCAGACATCGAAAACTCCCACTACTTCTGTGGAAATTATCAAGCTGGTAATTCAGAAGGAAGGAATTTTTGCTTTCTACAAAGGAACATTGGCTCCCTTGTTCGGAGTGGGCGCATGTGTCTCTCTCCAATTCTATGGATTCCACGAGGCCAAGAGACAACTTCTCAAGCGAAGTGGTGAGTCTCAGTTGCTGTTGTGGCCCCAGACTTATATTGCTGGAGCCGTGGCCGGTATAGTTAACACGCCTGTGACAGCTCCAGTTGAGCAATTGAGAATTTTGTCTCAATCCAGCACAAAATCCACCTCGTTAGTAGAAACTATCAAGCACATCTATCTGACCAGAGGTGTGAGTGGATTATACAGAGGAACCACCATCACGTTGGTGAGAGAGATCCAGGCCTATGGTGTGTGGTTTTTGACCTACGAGTATTTAATCGACACCATCAAGTCGACGAGAGGATATGCTCATAGGAACGAGATTTCAACTCCGGAACTTTTGGCTTCTGGTGCGTTGGCTGGTAATGCCTTGTGGCTCAGCAGTTATCCATTGGATGTGATCAAGAGTAACATTCAGAGCGACAAGTTTGGTGCCGAGTCGAGATTCAACGGTAAGATTATTACTGCCACCAAGGCGATTTGGGCTGCCAATGGCTTTAGAGGGTTTTGGAAGGGTATTGCTCCGTGTCTCTTGAGGGCGGTTCCATGTAGCGCCGGTACTTTTGCTGCTGTGGAGACGGCATTGCGGGTGATGGGATGATTTGCACCTCATCAGGTTGTATTTATTATTGCATTGAGAATAGAGTTGTTGGTTACATTTGAATCAAATAGTAGAGGTATGGCTGGCACCCGTGATTGACGAACACTAACGTAGCTCCCTTGGTGTTGTTTTTGGCGATTGGAAAGATCTTCGCTATTATTTTAATCATATAGAAATAGGGCGCTTTAGTCGGTGGCTTAAATATCAGTTACTGAGAACAGGAAGAGGAGCACCGGTTATTCTGGCGTCGTGGAAACTAGCCTGATTACATAGTGGTATTTGTGAGGATGATCAGGGAAGCGAGTCTTAAGATAATTAAGAATTTTCATTATCATCTACTGGTCGATTTATTGACATCCTTTCTGTGTCATTTATCATCTATTTTGTACCATATATCTTCTTTTATTCAAGCACGCATATTAATATCTATTTCGTTTCATCCGAATCTCTTTTCCTATAGATTCTTTATTCTCCGCTGAGCTGGTATCTTATGGCTGGTTTCGCAATTGTTCATTATTTTGCAACCAAACCAACATTATCCAAAACACATATTCATCATCAGAAAATCCCAGATTTCTCCAAAGCTCCTCATCTCTTCATATTTCTTCCTAAACGAGATTCGCATCCCTCCTTATCTCCAATTACAAATCCACCATACTTCTTTGCTTCTTTGCTACTCTCGTGACCAATCTCACCAATCTCTACTATGCTTTCTTTAATCAACACCACAACCACCCATATGTTGGTGAGACCTTCAGCAATATTATTCAGTCGCTCCCTATTTGGGTGGTTTTCCGCTTACAACAAATCGCTCATCTACCCTCCTTCGCCAAACCAGATCACCACCAGAAACAGACTCTTCCCCACATATATAGAAACGTCTTCGGAGTTGGCCACACTATTGTTGACAAAGGATCCATTATTGTTGAATTTTACCTTCCCTGGAGATCCACCCTGCAACAAGGTCACTCAGGCACTCTTTGATATTCTTAGTGATGCCAATCAGTATCCCTTGGACATATCCAAGAAAGTGGAACTAGCAAGCATTGCTTGCGACTCTGCAGGAGGAAGAGAGCTTCAACATACCTATGCGGTAGGAAAAGTTCCTACGGTGGTCCTATTGAAGAAGCAGATGGTGGCCGATCGCTTTGTTCCGTCCTCTACTAATGCTATAAAGGAAGAGTTGAAGCAGTGGATAAGGAACATCTGATGAATGGACAATGGGGTTGCCCTAGAACTTTTCTTACTGGCTTCTGCTTAAGCTGCCTAAAGGTTTCCTGATCGATTTATGCTTTGATGTCTATTTATGCGTAACTTCCTACTTCTATTTACAAGTTCTAAATACATTGCTACTTTACTCGTCCCATCCGTCTCTCCACCTCCTTTTCCACAAGTTACAATCGAACTGGGGTTTTCCCAATTTGGCATTGACGTCGTTGTGTGCTTCACAGAGCCACTTGCCAAATTCGTCCTGAGTGCCCGTGGCAGGCTCGTTTTTATCCATATACTTCTCAAAGTCTTCACCGCAGTACCAGCATGGGTAGAAGTTGCCAAACAACTTGAGAAACTGCTTCAAGTCACTTTGGTGCTTGTTTGATGGATTTTCAGGATATGTGGCCGCAATCGAGTGCAATAAAGTCCATGACGACCGGCCAAGTTTTTCCACATCAGGAGGATCAACTTTGGCATAGCTCCTGCTCTGTATGGCAGTATCAGTCTTTGTTAGACTAGAAGGTGGTGCTGGTTTCTCGGTCACATTCACTGCTTTTTTGTTTGTAGCAATTTTGGGTGCTTTTCCCGTAGCCATCTGGAAGTCCAATAGAGAATTACAAGAACGACATCTGACAAATTAGTAGTGGGACATCAATGGGAGAAATTCGAGTTAACATACGGTTTTCCGTCCTTGTCGTAGATGATCTTTCTGCCAGAAACACCAAACACAGGTTTTTCCGGTGTCTCTTGATTTGCTTCGGTCATAATGATGATGAGTAAGCCTGCACTGCTCGCCACGATACTGGAGTGAATATACACTAACAAAGGTTACTGCACCTTGCTCATCTAGCATGCTTCGTATACTTTGTATAATTAATTTTACATCGCAATACTATATAGGAAACATCGGGGCATTCAAGGTGAAGCGAACAATATGTTGTTTCTAGTTATGGAATGCTTCTAGCTCTTGATTTCTAACTAGGCTGGGTCGCTGAATCAACGAATGCACCACTCACTGACTCTTCAACTCCACCATCAATTCCTCCCGGTGTCTAATCACCTCGTCACACAAATCTCCAATTTCCTTGGTCTTGATGTAGGCTCTCGACTCGTAGAACTCGCTCAAGTCGTATTTCAACCCATGCTCCTGCTCGTAGTCAAACGCCTGCTGGATCATCTCAAGCTTATCGATGTCCTTGACGTATCTGGCCTCCAAGCAGCGAATTTCTTCATAGTCCAACCACAATTCCTTCATTTCGTGGGCAAACCGCTCGTTATAGGGCCGGATCAACTCGACCAAATACTCGATGGTTTCCAACTCTCGGCGGTGCTTTTCCTCCTTCGAAACGCCTCCGAACGGAGTGATATCGCCCACCAACGACTCGGCAATGTCGTGAACCAATGCGATCTTTACACATTTGTCGATATTGACCGAATCGGCAGGAATCGCCATGGCGATAATGGACATTCTGTACATGTGATCGGCAATGCTTTCGGTGTTAGCGACGGGTATACCTCTGTCGACCCAACCCGTACGAGGCTGAGTTTTCAATAGACGAACGAGCTGAGTGAATGCGATCATGTTGTTGATTGGAGTGGATTTGGACAAGAGAGCCTTGATTTTCTCGGGAACAGCATCCTGGGGGTTCCAGAGAGATTCGGTCATGATAGAGCGGCGAAAGAAGGAATATTTGGAGAGACGAGCGAGCAGAAACCGTGTGGCCATCAACTTTTGATGACTAGGTTTGTGATAGGTAAATAGAGTGTACAGAGGAATGGATGTTGATGAGTAGCATACACTCCGAGAAGTAGGAATGAGGTAGGAAGGGGCATAAACATGAAAATTAGAAGAAGAATACAAAAATGGAACACGAATACAAAATCGAACATGAACAGTATTCGGTTGCGATCTATGGTTTAGTTCGAGAGTCGAGCTTATTCGTTTTGTATGTTTGAGATGCCTGTTCTTGTTAGCTACAGTAGGTAAACTGTACATAATCTGATTAGAGAGGAGAGAATGGAACAGAGAAAATATACGGAAAAGAGAAAATGAACGGAAAAAAAACTGTATGGGAAAGAGAAAATGAATGAAACAAAGAAAATCAAATAATGAAATGAATGGAACAACAAATGCATGGAATGTTATACATGCCATCAGATATTGAACCATTGTAGATGGCTCAGATATTGTCTCACAAGTCTTCTTTTATTTGTCTAATCAGCTTCCATTTGAGAAATTGCTCTTCACAATCGCTATCCACCACCCTCTACACCCCATTCCATGCGTCTTTCGGTGATTCATTTTGACTATTAAAACAGGACTAATCGCTTAAGCAATCAACTCAACAACACCTCCAACTGCTCTGATCTTCTCCTCAGCCAACTTGGAAACAAATCTGGCCTTGACAATGACTGGAACATCTGGCAACTGTCCCTTACCCAAAACCTTACCGTAACCGTGAGCCAAGGTGTCAATGACTGGGGCAGCAGAAGCAGAAGCAGACTTCAAGTACTCGTCTCTCTTCTCCTCGTCAACCAAAGACCACAACTTCTCCAAGTTGATTTGTGGCTTCCAGAAGTGGTTTCTCTGCTTGTGGAAGTATCTCATACCAACCTTTCCGAAGTAACCTGGGTGGTACTTGTCCATGTTGGTTCTGTGGTGGTGCTGACCACCAGCCTTACCACGTCCACCAGGGTTCTTTCTGTGCTTACCGACTCTACCCTTACCGGCTGGAATAGTTAGTATGTGGATATAAATGATGATATGGATGGTGGAGGATGAAAATAGTTGGTCAAGTGACAATTTGACATTATGACATTTTCATCATTCACAGTAGCTCGAATGGGTTCCGTGATGGTGGAACAGACTCAAATGGATCGCTGGATGTACATACCGGAAACGTTTCCTCTGTGTTTTCTGGTCTTGGTTAATCTGGTTGGCATTTCGTGATTAGACTTGCAGATGTAGAAGTAAAAGTGAAAGAGGAGATTGAAATTTTTTCTCGCACCAACCGGTAGCCTGTTCCCGATTGGGACGAGTTGTGTGCCGGAGGAAATGGGTTGGGAGGGGGATGTCGCGAGGGCTAAGCCCTGATGCCTGGCACGTGATATATAGGATGGGAATTGGGTAGTTTGTTGGTTGGTTGGTTGGAACAATTCAGGAAGTTGAATGGCGGCTTACTAGATACTGCGATAGAGTTAGCTTGTAGAGGAAGATCATCGATGTCACGATTCTACTTGGAATGCTGTTATTGTCGTTAATTTGACGCGATTGCGATGGTAACAAACATCAATACCCGATGGTAGCTGGCATCAATACCCATCATAGGCACTGTAAACCATCTTTACTCTCGCATGGTAAATTATGGTATCTGATGCAACACCATAGTCTGCATTTCTGCCATATCTCCTCAACGCCACACTTCCTCATAGGTGTCCTTTCCCTTAGTCTCGGGAATGCACCGCTTAATGAAGAAGTAGGAGAATGCACACATTCCAGTGAAAATGTAGTATACTCCGCCGCCGATCCACGAGTTCTTCAAAATAGGGAAGCTGAATCCAACAATAAACGTGGCCACCCAATTCATGGTGACACCCCAACTTTGCGCCAGCGCCTTAGCCTTGGGCTGTGTCACCTCTCCAACAAGCAAGAACGGAATTGGGCCCAACCCAATGGCAAAGAACGTGATGTAGGTGAACGTACCCACAATCGAGAACAATGAATTGTGGGAAATAATCCCGAATCCCAACACCGCAGAGGAAATCCCCATAAACGTCACTGACGTCAAGAGAAGCGGCTTCCTCCCCAACTTATCAACCAAAGGAGCAGACGCAAACGTCACAACCGCATTGACCACCGAAATCAAACAGTTGATAAACACCGCCTGGCTAGGGAAAATAGAGATCAATACCGATACTCCGTAGAAGATAATGGAGTTGATTCCACAAAATTGTTGGAGAACCAAGATACCCGTTGCCACCAATCTCGAGTTGTAATATTCTGGAGACTTCAAGTACTCAAGGAGAGTGATTGCATTCGATTTCACCGAAGGCGATGGTTCAGAAATATCTTCTTCCTGAAGCAAAGACCCTTCATCAAGACTATCGCCATTCTTCCAGCTGTTAACCTCATTGCGAGCAGTGGCATACTCGCCACCTCTCAATTTGTGAAGCACAGTGAACGCCTGCGGGCTCATTCCATTGTAGAAGAGCCACATAGGCGACTCGTCCACGTAGAGCAAAATGCAGATGAAATTGACTAAAGCAATGGCTGCCCCCATAAACAAGAGGAGACGCCAGTCGTTATCATTATTCCAAGATAATGCAAGCACCTGAGTAAACAAAATACCGATATTGACCGAAACCTGGTTCATGGAACCCAAAAAGCCCTTCTGCAGCTGAGGGGCGATCTCGTTAATCACCAACGAGGTGACCACCAATGCAGACCCAGCACCAATACCGGCAACAAAACGGCCAAAGAGCAACCCATGGAACGAGTTGCTAATTCCGTTCAAGCACGAACCTACAAGAAAAATAATATTGTGAAGCAATGCCGTTTTCTTCCGGCCAATGGCATCAGCCACTGTTCCAACGTAGAACGATCCAATGAGTCCTCCAATACTGAAAATGGACGTCACCAATCCGACCTCCTTGCTGGTGAGCTCAATGCATCTCCGGAAACCTCTGGAACCAAAAAACGACTCTTCATATGGAACCAACCCGGGAATAGACACTCTACATGACAAGATGGCTTCCGGAGAGTTAAGCTCCGACATATGGTAACCAAACTGGAGAGAACCAAGACATATGACGGCGACTGTGGTGACGAGCCTTACCGTGAGTGAACCTTTAGCCATGCTCGGGGGAATTGAGGTTTTGTGGCTTGAGAAGTTGGGTATCTTTTTTGAGATTTGTATCATCGGCAACCCTGAGAGTGAGGCGGCACGTGACCGCAGGGGAAATCCTGGGGTATGGCGGGGAGTTTTTGGATCTCGGACGGTGGTCCGTGGGATAAATAATAGTCTATCATTCGTAATCATTAGAGGATGGGCAAAAAATTGCCGATGATCATCATGGGGATGCCAAACACGTCTCGTTTGAGTGTCCACATGCATCCTGCTCGGATCTTTATATCTCTTTTCGGAGTGAGTAGAGTGCACTCAGTCATAGTTGCACCCAAAAAGTCCCCGAACGCTATTTTGGAGAAAAGCTCAAAGTACTCCACCACCGACTTATCATCTAAAACTTCAACGATAAACATCGGCTTTTCTCCCATCAACTGCTCCTGGGTCCACCCTGTAAGCACCGTAAACTCGCTACCAACATAGGCAATCTCTCCCGTTCTTCTCCACACAATTGTAGGAGTTCCACTAAATTTAAGGAACTTGTCGTATGTGAGAAGTGTCCGCTGGAAACACTGCTCCATGAAAATTAGATCGGCCTCCCGCAACGAATTGGTGCACGCAATGAACGACGGTCTATACACCGCCATGGATTTTGCCATTTTGACCAACAGATCTTTGGAGAATCTGTTTCGCAAGTATGCAATCAATTTGTGGAATCCCGGCGTGTACGAAAACGGACGAATGACTTTGGCGTAGATTTCTTCGGGCTCTTTGAACTGGAGGCTATCGTCACTAACAATTCCGGCCTGTTCTTCCGGAGAAATGCCCACGGTGAATGAGAGCGACAGCTCTTTGTTCTGAACAAAATATGCGGTGGGGTCATTGCGTTTCATGGAGTCAATGGCCTCGATAACATCGGGAAAGCATGTTCTTGGAGCCAACGCCGATGTGGATCCCAAGAAATACTGGTTGATGTGGGTATCACATTTCAACACATGGTGGCCGCCATTCAACTCAGAGTTGATATCTACATCAGTATGTTGCTGGCCCCCACTGAAAGATTTCGAGAGCCATGACGGTGAAGTCACCTTATGTAGGCCATTAACACCATTAGGAGATAGCGCAGGTGATAAAACGACCGAATTGGGTGTTCCCTCAGTGGAGGTTGCCAGGGTGTTGGATAGTCCCATCACGTTATCCTGCAAGATACTAGATAGGGTAGCATACTCCAAGTCTGCTGCGGAACTGAGGAAATTAGTGCCTTTTCTGGCCTTGTCCTCGCGATTATTCTGATTTTGGTTATGGTTGGGGCCCTGATAGTATGTGTCTCTGACATTGTAATGTTGATTCGAAAACAAGCTGTTGGAGTCATTTCGATTGACCAAGCTAGAGTCATTTCCATTGACGTCAGCAATTGTAGATGCTCGTGTAAGATTTAATGGCTTGTGGATGGAGAAGGATGGATGCAGTGCACTTTGGTTCAAGTTGGTGGCTTGGTAGATTTGATTATTCATCAATGTTGATTGTTCGGAGGGAACACTCGACATGGAACCAATATCTTCCGATGGTCCGTGGTGGGTGATTAGCGACGTGGGAACATCGGCCAAATATTTCTTTCTCTTTCGTGGGGCATCTTCACAACTATCCAGAAGGCCTCGCTGAATACACCGCTGACAGGGTCTGGAAGTGTCGCACGTGATGTGGGCTCTATGGCAGTGGTTGCATGCTCTTGAGATCTTTTTTCTTTTCTTAATATTAGTAATTCTGACTGGGTTGCGAGTTGATAGACGAAATCGGCGTTAATGTTCCGAAACTAGACTATATGGTCGTTTCTGGGGGGAAGACAGCGACCGATTCGGAAAGTTAATGGAATTATTCTAGGTATTTCGATTCACATACGGGTTTCGCCGAACTAGTTTCAGCGCTCATTCTCTATCTATCCACTACACATAAATTGTTGATAGTAAGGTGATGGGTCTGTGGAGTACGGTGCCATCAGCTGGTGTACGGGTGTTAGTTCCAGCAGACGAGGACAGAGGGTTTAGCGAGAGAAAATTGTGACAGCCACATTGCCAGCAATCTTTTGCTGGTAATAAGATTGGTTTCTCAATGAAATTAGGTGTGAATATCGAATTTTCCTCGCAAATAATTCCTCCCTCGCAATTGAATTTACCTCGCAATTTGAGATTACCTCGCTAATGAGTTTGCCTCTCAATAATCGTTCTCATTGTTGTATTATCTCCCAATTGAATTTCCTCTCAATTGCATTGTATTTAAATGACACGCCCTCCGAACTCTTTAAATTTTAATCTTTCTATTGTAACCACCAAATCTTCGAAATCAATGGTTCACGATTCCGCCGATCCCAAGTGTGCTTCTACAACATTCCTCTAGATCAGGATATTGCTGATTTGCAATCTCGTTTCATGGATGTCATTTTTTATAGATAACAAATTCTTCTGGTTTTTGTGCGATTATCTATTCTCTTATGCCCCCACTCTAAGTAGTTCTGTATCTATTTGAATGTGTTCAGATAGGGGAGAATGGCTTTCCGCATCTCTTGATTATTCTACTTGGTGACCCTTTGTAGTAGACGGTCATTGTTATTATCCTTTGCCAATATGTTCTGACCACTCTTAATTCAATAATTCTATTAGTTACTGTCAGGTTACAGAGGAAGAAGTGTACCCAGCATCTATTTAGCCTCTACATTTTGCAACGTTACAGTGGGTGTAAATTACACTAGCATAATGCATAATCAAAACGTTGTTCATATTTTCTCACTCATCTACTCCTCTCACCATTTACCACTCTAACCCTTCACCCCTCTAAAGAATATCCCAACTTCATTCCCTCAAACTCATTGGCAAGTACCTTCAACTTACTCTTCAACATCGACATGTTCGCATTCACTGGCTGGAAAGAATCCAACCACTCTGCTACTCCGTGCTGAAGTACACCCTTTGCCCGAACATTCCCATAGTCAACATGTCCATATGAGCCATGCAAAGTCAACCTCACGTTTTTCGCCGAGTAGGCCGCCCGGTGTAAAATGTTGCTGTTGTAGAAAACTATGTCGCCTGGGCCTAACTCCACATACAATTCGCCAGTAATGGGTTCTTTGCGAGACTCATTGGTCGTTTTCTCTCTTTCCTCGGCAGTGCGGACCCTCTTGTGAGAGCCAGGAACTACTATAAGACACTTATCGTCAGTGAGAGCCAAATTGAATTGGGTTCCAGCATATGGGTCTAGGAGAAGTTGTTCGGCCTCTTCCATCGGAGAAACTTCGGGCCGAATGGAGTCACGGTGCCAGTCCAATTCGAAATCGGTGAGTGGATTGATCAACATGTTGAAAAGTTCCATTGACAAACCCTCTCGCGGAGTTTGCAAGATATCGCCGGCGATATCCAACAATTTGTCGGAGGAATACAACTGCTGGAACGGCATCGATTTGGCCCCCAACTCTGGATGTAAAAGTCCACTTACTCCCCAGATGTCGGGGCTACAGTTTTTGGGCCAAGGCGGGAATTGTTTTCCTCTAGTTCTCACATGCGGCCAGTTTCCTTCCCGGGCATAATCGACTACTTCCTGGGCAGCTTTTCTATAGTATTTCACTTCTTCCTCGGAGAGAAAGTTTCGAATCACAGTGTAGCCTTTATCGGCGATTTGGTTGTGGTGGAGATGTGGAAACGTCATATTTATTTGTGGTGTGACTGGCCTGTGTGGCTAGTTCTTCGGTTTATATACATTTAGATGTATTTAGTATTATCAACAAATGAAAACAAGGTACTCCACAATCCGAAAAATGCAACGTTGCATTCAAGCCCCAGAATTGTTCGTGCTTCTCCAATGGAACGTGGCAGGGGCGCTTATTGTATGCAACATTGCAACCACAACATTGATTAATGAAACAGATATCATTCGATTTTGTATTCTCGGACAAATTAGGGTCTCATCCGCTTTGTTACCCTATCTATTGCTTATCTGGGCCATTGTCGCGAAATATACCTTTACGCTTCTCCTCAAAATCTAGACTATTGTCACATTTTATTTCTAAGTATCGATATCATGCCGCTTGGATGGGGAATTCTCGGCGCCGGCAATATTTCCGGCCTGTTCGTTCACGATTTACTAGTGAGCATCTCCCAGGGAGAACACACTCACCGAATTGCTAGCATTGGCTCGTCTCAGGTGGATAAAGGCACCAAATTTATTGAGAAACACAACATTTCTGCCGACAAAAACCATGGATATACGGCAAAATCACAAACCTACGAAGAATTCTTCAATAACCCCGAGGTGGACGTGGTCTATGTGGGAACACCCCACACTTTCCACAAGAACCAAGTGATCCAAGCATTGGAGCACGGGAAACACGTTGTATGTGAGAAACCCTTTACCGTCACAGGAGAAGAGGCCCGTGAAGTGTTTGCTGTGGCAGAAAGGAAGAAGTTGCTCGTAATGGAGGCAGTTTGGACCCGATTCTTCCCAGCAATTGCGAAAGCCAAAGAACTCGTATTCAAGGAAAAAGCATTGGGCGAAGTGCACCTTTTGCGGGCCGATTTCTCAACTAATGCCGACATTCTCGATCTTCCTCCAACCTCCCGTGCTAGAGACATCGCTCTAGCTGCTGGGGCCACATTGGATGTTGGAATCTATCCATTAACTTATGGCCGGATCTTTTTGGATGAAGAGTATGGAGATGGAGACAATTTTGACGTAACGTCGTTCCTCTCTATTGACCCCATTGACGGTGTAGATCACTTGTCTTCGATCTTGCTTAGATATAAAAATGGGAAGCAAGCAGTTCTTACGAGCTCCAACTACACCGATGGACCCAGCCCATTTTTGCGATTGGAAGGAACCAAGGGCTTTTTGGAGATGACGAGTAAGAATCCGGCTCAGGCTAGAAACTTCAGAATCGTTTTCAGAGATGGATCTGCTCCTATTGAGTACACTGAAGAAAACGACTACATTGGGTTTATCCATGAAGCAAATGCTGCTGCAAGAGCAATTTCTGAAGGAAAAACAGAGGCTGAACTTATTCCATGGAAGGAAACTATCCTCATGATGGAAACCATGGATAAAGTTCGGTGGGAAAATAATCTCTACTACCCAGGAGAATACAAGGGTGCGAAATAGAAGAAATCATATTATAAGGTGAATTGGCCACGTCTACTGTTAGAAAATAAGCAGAATCCCTTATGAGAAAAGATCGGCAGCAGATTCTCCGACCCAGACTTTTTTTTATTTTTCCGAAGATTCTCTGTTATACCATAATCCCACTCTTTCCAGTTGTGAAGTAGGTCACGTGCCGTCTGACCAAGGGAACCACCAAAATTTTCCATCCCCATAGATCTTCTATTCTCTAACCAAAATGGCCTCTTTCCTCGCCAAGTTCAACAAGCTTCCTCTCAAGGACGTTTCTAAAGCAGTGGACTCGTTGTTCCCCGAATTGTCTGCTGAAGCCAAGGCATTGGCCTCGCAGTTCCAGACTTTATCTTCTAGACTCAATGAGCCAGAAACTTTGGACACTTTGAACTCCAACTTGAGAAGCAAAACCTTCATTGTGGGCAATGTTCCAGCCAAGGTCGACTTGGATGTTTTCTCCAAGGTTTTGCCTGTGGCCACCCAGTGGAAGTCGCCAGAAGAATATGCTAAGTTTAGACATATTATCAGATGGGCCGATTTGGTCCAAAACACTCTTGTTGAGGTTCCAGAGCAGGAGCGTTTGGCTGTAGAGTTAGATACCGAGGTTCCTAGAGAAGTTAAGGAAAAGAAGAAGCCAGCCGCTGCCGCTCAAAAGCCAGTTGAAAAGGTCGAAAAGGAGGAAAAGAAGGCTGCCCCTCCAGCAACTGACAAGAAGCAGCAAAAGGAAGGCACTGAACTCTCGGAAGAAGAGAAGAAGGCTAGAGCCGAGGCTGCTAAGGCCAAAAAAGCCGCTAAGGCTAAGGCTAAGGCTGAACAACAAGCCAAGAACCAAGCTGCCGTAGTTCCTCCAAACCCAGGAATGATTGATTTCCGGGTAGGATTCATCCAGAAAGCCGTCAAGCACCCAGATGCAGACTCGTTGTACATGTCCACCATTGATATGGGAGACGCTGAGGGCCCAAGAACTGTGTGTTCCGGATTGGTCAAGTACATTCCTTTGGAGGATATGCAAGAGAGATATGTGGTTGTTGTGGCCAACTTGAAGCCAGTTTCCATGAGAGGCGTCAAGTCTTGTGCAATGGTTTTGTGTGCTTCTAGCGCCGATACTGTGGAGTTTGTTAACCCACCGGCTGGCTCGAAGCCCGGAGATAAGATTTTCTTTGAAGGATACAATAGTGTTCCAGAGAAGCAGTTGAACCCTAAGAAGAAGGTGTGGGAGGCTGTGCAGCCAGGATTCAGCACTAACGAGAACTTTGAGGTTACTTACACTGCCGAGGGTAAGGAGCCAGTGAAGTTGGTGAATGAGAAGGGTGAATTGTGTAAGAACTCCACATTGGTGAAGGCTGACGTGAAGTAGGGCAGTAATAGATGCATGGGATAAATGAAATGGGGTGTAGATTTGATATCAGTACTAGAATTTCTCTATTTTTTATCTTTCGTTTTTACATTTTTTCTAGGGATTTTCTTTGCGGTGAGTCTGGTTGGTTACTCTGAGAAATCACATACTGAGTCATAAGTGGTTGAGTATTGAAAGAACTGAAAACATCGTCCAAAAATTGAAAACATGTAAATCAGGATCAAATCACCCAGCGAAAGCAACCCAAAACCATAAACCTCCATTTTCTCCTACCAGAACCCATTTCTCAATGACGTTCCCTCCATTTTCTTCTACTCTAACTTACTCTTCCTGCACTACCATCTTACTCTTAAATGAAGCTCTTGGATAAAACCATTGCCCTCGAAAAGGACAAAAGTGGCTCGCTCTCACTCATTCCTCAGGATAAAGAGGATTTGTGGCAGCTCTACAATCTCATCCAGAAAGGAGATGTGGTGGAGCTCTCTACGGTAAGAAATGTAAAGAAAACCGAAGGAGGAAAGGCTGAACGAGTGCATGTCAAGTTGAAATTGGCCGTAGAAAGTGTTGACTACGCCCCCAGCGATGAGACTATGCGTTTGAGAGGCAAAACTACCGAGCAGAACGAGTACGTGCCCAACCAGAGCTATCATACAGCGGAAGTGCAACTCAACAAGAAAATCACCATCAACAAACCTGAATGGGACGATATTAGTTACGGAATCGTGATTGAGGCATCTTCAATTGATAAGAAAGCCGAAGTTGGTGCCGTCGTGTTGGAAGAAGGTGTGGCTCACATGTGTTTGGTGACAGATACTATGACAGTTCTCAGAAACAAGATTGAGAAGTCTATTCCTAGAAAGAGTAGAGGAGACGGAGGTGGAAGCGCACACGACAAGTCCATGGGCAAGTTTCTCTCCATGGTCCTGGCGACTGTGACTCGTAACTTCGACTTGGATAAGTTGAAAGTGGTGATTCTTGCATCTCCAGGATTCACTGCTGGAGCATTGCTCAAGACTATTTTGGACGATGCCGTCAAGGAAGATAATAAGACAGTCATCAAGAACAAGTCGAAATTCTTGGTGGTGCATTCTTCCACAGGATACCTCCAGGGTTTGGAAGAAGTGTTGAAGGATCCCACTGTGCGCAAAAGCTTAAACGATACTAAATTCGCCAAGGAGGCAGCAGTGTTTGAAGAATTTCAAAAGGTGTTGAATGAGGATGATGACAGAGCGTGGTATGGACCGAAGGAGGTCGCCAAGGCTGTTGAGTTGGGAGCAGTCAAATACTTGTTTCTTACAGATTCTCTTTTCCGTAGTGACGATATCGCCGTGAGAAAGCACTACATTGCATTGAGTAATGAGACTAAGAGCCAAGGTGGAGAGGTGTTTATCTTTTCGACCCTACATGAGTCTGGAGAACAGTTGGATCAGTTGACGGGATCTGCAGTTTTGTTGAAGTATCCTATGGATCTAGACGATGATGAAGATGAGGAAGATTAGCAAATGGAATGGTTAGGAATAGTGTGTAGCAAGAAGTAAGGTGACTTTCAGGAATATCTGAATCTTGTTCTATGTACATGATTATATGCTTAATTCGTGGTTGCTCTGGTATGACTTGAACTTGTTGACGTACCAGACATTTCCGCCTCTGGCCGAAATCAAAAAGTCTTGACCAATTCCAAGCATTAGCGCCAAGAAAGTTCCCTTCTTAACATAATTGAATCGCTGAACTCGACTCATATGCTTCGAAGTGCCATACACAAACGCCATCAAACTTCCTGCCACAGTAGTATTCAAGAAATCTCTGGTGTGTCTCACATAGTCAAGTCCTGCCTCAATAGCAAAGAAACTGGACACCCCGAGAGAATATCTTAACCCCGATTTCACCGCCTGCTTGCACCCAGCGATCACCATCACGTAATTCTTCTTTTTATGGTAGAAGTACCAACCACCCACGGTTTTGGGAAGTCTGTGGGCATTTTCTGTTAAATAACGAAGCGACGACATTTTGATCCCCTCGTAGAACCCCAGACCCATGCCTACAGCACCACTGATTGTGGCCACAGCCATTAGGCGGTCATAAGGTTTAAGATGAAAACGTTCATTGCGTAGGAGATCCGATTTCTCTGATGTATCCATGTTGAAATCAAGCGAAGAGTTGTGAATGAACAGTAGATGGTGAGGAGAAGTCCAGGAAGTGGGCACGAATTGATGATGAGAATGCAGATAGAGTTGACAAATGATATGTCAAAAGATGGAGTAGTTAGAAGTATACTGTACAAGTTGTTCGCAGTAGTGGTTAGAGTTAGAGAATGAGGGAATGTGGAATCAGAGAAGTGAGAAAAGGAAGAAGCAAGTATGATTTGATGTTCTGCCAGGTTCCAAAATAAAGTATACCTGCAATGTATATCTCCTGGTAGTGGTGATCCAATGTACTTGCAGAAAGAATAAAACGAAACCACCACTAGTATAATGTAAGGATGTATTGGCCCAAGAGAGGAGAGTGCCTGTTACATATTCGTACGGAAATGAAAGGACATCTCGGTGAACGGGAGACTTGCGTTGCTACTTCACCGTACTCTCATTCGTAGCATTCGTAGATTATATTCCAAGAGTTCTTACCAAAGTAGTTGAGGCTCCTTGAATGGTTTCTCTAACTTAATCTGATTCCATAGTCTAAGGAATCCAATTCATAGAATGTGATTAATTGTAATAGAATTCTTTACGATTCAATTTTATTCCATAGAATCATATTCCCTGCAATCCTATTCTGAATCCTATTCTGAATAATTTCCATGTAATCCCTCTTTCCATTGCAATTAATATCACCGAATCCTTGTATAATGCAATTATATTATAAGCCCTATATCTACATGCTATTGTTCGGCCTGACTGATAAGAATATGGAGCCGCTCTTCAAACTCATGCTCATCCAACTTCTCCGTCATCTCCTCCAACTTCGCCCCAGCCATAAACCCCAGAATATCATGGATCGAATACCCACACCGATGGTCCGTCACCCGATTTTGTGGATAATTATATGTCCTGATTTTATCTGAACGGTCGGTGGTGGTGACCTGGTCTGTCCTGAGCTTCTTCTGCTCAGCAATCTCCTTTTCCCGCTCCAACTGAGCCAATCTGGCCCTCAAAATCAGAAATGCTTTCGCCTTGTTCTTCGGCTGCGACCGCTCGTCTTGCTGCATGACCATGATTCCGGTAGGAATATGCACCAACCGAACTGCTGAATCAGTAGTGTTAACGTGTTGGCCACCTTTTCCTCCTGACCTCATAGTGTCAATTCTAACTTCTCCCGGAGCAAACAGTCGCTCATCCTCCCGCAATGACAGTTCAGTTCCATCCGACATTTTGGGCAAAACCACTACGGCGGCTGTCGAAGTATGAATACGGCCCTTCGCTTCGGTAGCAGGAATTCGCTGAACTCGATGAACTCCACTTTCGTGTCTCAAGCTGTTGTAAGCGCCAGGAGCATCGATGCTGATTATGGCCTCATTGAGAAACCCGTTGCCGCTGCTGCTTTCGGTGATCATCGTATAGGGCCAGCGCATGTGGTTGGCGTAATTTATGTACATGTTGAGTAAATCCTGGGTGAAGATTCCTGCTTCGGAGCCTCCCACGCCTGGCCGGAGCTCCAAAATGGCAGGCTTGTCATTGTGCATTATTGGAGGTAAAAGTCGTTTCTGTAGAATCTGACTAGTTTTCAATAGCGTCGGAACCGTATCATTCAATTCGGCCTGAGCCTCTTCTACCAATTCATGGTCGTTCTCCTCGTTGATGATCTCCACCAAACTCGATAAGTTTTCCATCTCGCTCTGGTACTTGTGGTAGTTGTCCAAGATCACCGAGAGATTGGAGAATCTAATAGTTGTGGCGTGGTCAAAAGTTCCCAGGGACATCTTTTTCTCGAGATCATTAAATTCATTGGACATGGCTTTTGCTCTCGCTAGAAGAAGCGGATGCATGGGTTGGCAGAGCAGTTCTATGGTGATGGCTTCACGAGTGGAATTCCATCGCATCTGTCTAGCCACACTTCGTATTCTAAGCATGGTGGGTGGTATTAATGGTAATTGATGATTGAAAATTATGGTGTCTCTATACATTCTATATCGTCTCTACATTCTGTACGCAGAATTGTCGTCTCAGTTTTCATTTCCTGTAATATGTCTTCGGAGTCGAAACCTATACAATTGTCGGAGTTTGTGATTGCTATCCGGGATCTTTCTGATGAAAACCTCTTGCTGTTGCAGAAACAGCTAACCACGTCCACACAAAAGTTGAAAGAGACGAATAGTATACTCGAAGAGGAAATCAGCCAAACGACAGATGAAGAAGAATTGAAACTTTATAGGGAAACAATTGACGAGAACAGAATTGTGGAGAAAAGTCAGCAGAGACGTCTTGATGCACTTGGTGAAGAGTTGGTATCCAGAGGGCTTGTGAAGGAAGAGGAGGGTGTGTATCTATAGCTATGGGAAATTAAGGTATTGGTCAGGAATGCAGAGTTGGTGTGGAATGTAGATAGTAGTGGCTGATTGGCCGAAAAGATATTGAGTTGAATTCGTAGTTGAACGTGTCTAACAGATTATTCAAAGGAATAGATCTTCGCTTGATTATCCTCAGACTTACTCAATTGAAATGGTAAGAAAAGAGACAATAAAGATATCTGGATTTGACTATTTACACCCATTTTTGTCAACTCCCTTGCATGGCAAAGAAAGATGCCTTTTCATGAAACTCGGCGTTGAATCATAGATCTCCTTTCCCACCACAGTCTAGCTCAACCTCCATCATAGCTTCTGCTCAGCACATATATACAAATTACGCCTTCTTCACACTTGCAGCTTCGCTTCCAAACAACTTCTTAAGGAACGGCTTTTCATCCATTCTGATCGGATCTTCGGGTCTCTTGCACACCAACATCCATGTAGATCCCAAATGAACACGCTTCTCAAAAGTAATGTCCAACCCTGCCTCATCCACAAGCTCGCCAATGTCCAAATTCCACCGACATGCCCACTTCTTCATTCTCTTTTCTGCACGGAAATCCAAATGATTGTTAACAAAGTCCCACGTCGCACGGCCATGCTCCAACAACACAATTCTTCCTCCTGGTCTCAACAACTTCTCCATATTCTTCAACGCTGCCACTGGGTCTTCATGTGCACACAATCCAAAAGCCTCGATAATAGTATCATACTTGAATGACTCAGACGCCAAGTCCACCAAGTTTTCTGCCTTACCCACTGCAAATGCCACATTCTTAAAGTTCGGATACTTGGCCCGGAACTTTTCGCGGGTCTCCTCTACCATTTTAGCTGACGAGTCTGTGAATGTGATCGACTCCACTTGGTCCATGTTGAGGTAGGGGATATTTCTGCCCGTTCCACATGCAACTTCCAAAACGTCTCCTTCGGCTTGTTCCATTAACCACCCACGACGAATTCCCATAAATACGCCTCGTTCTTCCCAGTTGACTGCACTGTCGTACTCAGCAGCCTTTTCGTCGTAGAAATTCGTGGTGTCCTGAGCAGGCATGATGTTGGGATTGGTGGAATTGGTGACGGAAATGTCTTTTGGCACAGCCGTGGTCTCTTCTTCTTCTACAGCCGCCACCTTGACTTTCCGACGTGCCTGCTGGCTATACCAATTCTCTAGGTCTTGTGGGGTGGGTTCGAAGAGCAAATCGTATTCAAAAATGTTCTTTCTTCTGAATTCCTTTCTCATCATCTGATAAAGACGGAATTTCTTATCCTCTTTGGGCTTGAGCTTGTCGCCGCTGAATGCCTTGAACTTTAAATACTCGTACTCACTAAGACTGGCGGGATCCTTCTTGTATTTGGCACTAATCACCTTCATCTGCTTGTCCTCATAGTACCGATCTCTCATGTAGTAGTAGAACGCCACAAGCATGACGCCGAACATGCCGAGGTAGTATTTTGTCATTTTCTTCTTGAACTCGAGCGTCTGGAAGTATGCAGCCCATTGCTTGTACTTTGGAAGCTTTTCGAGGTCTCGTTTGTTCTGGGCACTTTTATAGTCGATGGGGAAAGGTGTTTTCAGATAAAACCGATTGGCAAGAAATGTGGGCCTGAAGAGAATCAGCCTAGCTGGCGAGATTCTAATTATGGATCTCGACACAGCTTTTGATGTTGGTAATATCAACATGGTGGTGGAAGCGATAATTTTGATTTTCGCATCCAAATTTGGTGATGGAGGAGTGAAGTACTTGTAGATGAACAAAGAGGCTACATTAATAGATAAACATGGAGGTGGAGCTACATAGATGAATCTCTGGATCGATATAAGCCAATTCTTTTTACTTGTATAATTTTTATAAATCTCTTAACTACCCTACCTTTCACGCTTACACCAATTAGCCATAATAGATAAATAATCAGATAGATACAATAATGAGATAGATTCACCGTGGCTATACAACAAAAGACAAAACCCGCCTACAGCAAATCACAATCAACTTCACCTCACCCTAACCATAATTTCCCTAATTGTCACCCTGCCTTATCCACTTCCGATTATCTTAGTGGATCCTACGACTCGGTCGTGCCCAGCACACACCTCCACATCTTGTCGAACTGGAGGCAAACCATACAACTATACCATTCTCTTATGTCCGAACTCACAGAAATCTTAGAAGATGCCAGTGTGGCAGCATCTCAAAAGAAATACGACGAGGCCGAGAAAAAATACTACGATGCCATCAACGCCAAATTCGAAGGCGACGACCACGTTAAAAGATCAAAGTTCTTGCAGGAACAAGAGACCGCTATTCTTGAATTGGGGAAATTGTACCAGGAACAAGCCAGTGCAGACAAGTTACACGAATTGATTGGCAACGCCAGAAATGTGTTGGGAGCATTTGCCAAATCGAAAACGGCCAAAATCATCAAGACATTGGTGGAAGACTTTGACCCGATTCCAAACACCATAGACCTACAGATCCAGTCCATCAAGGAATCCATTGAATGGGCAGTGGAGAACAAACTTTCGTTTTTGAGACAGCAGTTGCAATTGAAGTTGTCTGCCAAGTTGTACGAGAAAGGTTCCTACCAGGAAGGGTTGAAGATTATCACCAACTTGTTGAGGGAGTACAAGAAATTAGACGACAAATCGTCGTTGGTGGAGGTGCAATTGGTAGAATCGCAAATTTATCATGCGTTACGTAACCTTCCAAAGTCTAGGGCAGCGTTGACGAGTGCCAGAACCTCGGCAAACTCCATCTATTGCCCAACTCTCTTACAAGCTGAACTTGACTGCCAGAGCGGAATCTTGAATGCCGAGGATAAGGACTACAAGACGGCGTTCTCGTATTTCTATGAGTCGTTCGAGGGCTTCAACTCCCAAAGCGACCCTCGTGCAATCGTGTTGTTGAAGTACATGTTGCTCACCAAGATCATGTTGAACTTGATCGACGACGTCAACATCATCTTGAACAATAAAAACGCAGTCAAGTATCTGTCCAGAGACATTGACGCCATGAAGGCAATCGCCACCGCCTACTCCAGTAGATCGTTGAAGGAATTTGAGACTGCCCTTGTCACATACTCGACGGAGTTGAGATCTGACCCCATCATCAAGAACCACTTTAACGCGTTGTACGACAACTTGTTGGAGCAGAACTTGTTGAAGATCATCGAGTCCTACAGCGTGGTTGAGTTATCGCACATTTCAAAGACGATAGGATTGAACATTCAGCAGGTTGAAGGTAAATTGTCGCAAATGATTCTAGATAAAGTGTTCTATGGTGTCTTGGATCAGGGCAATGGCTGGTTGATTATCTACGACCAACCAAGAACCGATACTTCCTATGAAGCCTCATTAGAGTTGATCAAGAACTTGTCTGGGGTGGTTGACTTGTTGTACGAGAAGGCATCTTCGTTGAATTAGAACTCGTCATACATCTATAATACAGGAAATCAATTTCCAGCCGAGACCATGCAATTATTTCTTTGTAGCTGTCGTGCAAATATTTCTTTCTGCCTCAATCATGCAAATATTCCCTTGATGCCACGCTCACTTGCAACAAATGCAACATCACCTGCCAATGCGACAAATTCCCCGAGTCTTCCGCATGAAATAAAACAATTCATCAAATCATATTTCTTGTCATCAGCCACGGAATTCACAAGGTTAAATGCTTCATGGATGTACTTCCAGTCGTGGTATCTGGATTGTTGTAGAACTTGCAAGAGTTCAATGATGAAGTAAGGTACATAAATGTGTCTGTACACCTTGTAAATATCCACTCTCTCGGCATCAGAACACGAAGAAATAGGTTCGGAAAACCAGTTGAAGATAATTGCCTGAAGCTTGCTAATGGTCTTTTCAATGGATTTTTCCACATCCTTGGAGGCCCAGAATTCCTTCGATTCCGTGTTATAATCTTCAGAGAAAGATTTCCATTCTTGTAGAATGCGTAGACCATCCACCAACAAGTCGTATTGCAAGAGCTCCTCCTTGTCATCCTCACTAACCAGAGTTGGAGGGGTACCATCAGCCATAGACTTTGTGTGCAAATCAAGATCATAGTCTTTGAGTAATGTCTTGAATTCTTTGTTTCTGGAAAATTCCAGGATGGACTTCAAGCGTCCGGTCAACAAGAAACGGCGCATGACTGTTTTCGTCGCATTGATGGCATCTTCATACATTTTGTTTGCAAACAACCACTCGACAGACTGGTACAAGGTGATGTCAGTTTGGTCAGCAACCTTGTCTTCTACTATGATTTCACCTTGAGGATCGTATGCTGGTTCCGTCTCGGTCATAACTCTCTCCACCGTTCGCTTCAACACATTATTGATTTTATTGTCGTACTCTGCGCCCATTTCTTCAGTAGTAGAAGTAATTGGAGTAATGGTATCCTGGGGAGAAGCGACACCAAGTCTTTTAAAGAGCTCGAGCTGTCTGGCCCTGCTACTTGGATCAGTTATGGTAGATAAGAAGATGGAGTAACACTCACGTACATCTTTCTCGTCAGGAATAAACGCCAAGTAAACGGGAACAAGGTCCTGGTTTCCTTGGTCAGACAACATAGAGATGTAGCATGTCAAGAATTTGGTGACAGTTTTGTTTTCCTCGCGGAAATTGAGAATCACAGAAACCACTGCCAAATGCACCAACACACGAAGCACATATGGATCTTCCATCAACTCTGTTTTGTTGGACTTGTAGGTGTTGCGCAAGAACAAATTGAGTTGGTTGATCATGACGCTTCCCAAGATGACTCGAAGTGGACTAGAACTCTCAGATTCTGTAGCGGGCGATTTCAGCAAACTATTAAGGATTCCCTCAATGGAGGAATGGGGAGGCGTAGGAAAATTCACCAGAGGCAACTCTTCCTCTTCGCTAGAAATGGTCTTCAAAAACTCTTGGATATGGTGTGTGTAGAGCTGGTTCAAGTACAAGAGAAGACATTTCTCCCAGTCGGAGTCAGCATCCTCGATTCCTGTGGACTGGTCGCCTCCACAAAGGAAACTGTAGATGAGTTTTTCGTGGGTGGTGAGACCACGGGCCTGGGCCAATTTGCTGACCGTCTGGTACCACATGTATTTATGTTTGATTCCTCCTGGCTGATCTGAAGATACATCTTCGTCCATTGCTCCAGCCAAATCGCCATCTAGAACAGGGTCGACGTAGTCCTGTCGAGAACCCACCAATATGAGCGCCATGGTGAAGTTCCCCGTTTCACTGGCATAGTCAATTGCTCTCTGAATATCGCCCTTAAGCACCAATTCGTAAATGACCCGGAAGTTTTCTTCGTCAGCGAGCTTGTCGAGAGGCGAAATCTGTTTTTGAGTACGAAGAGGTGCGTCGGCGTCCATGGCGTCCACATAGTCGACCATCTGGGCCAGCGGAGCCAACATAGAGAAGGTTCTACTTTCAATTCCAATCTTGGTGTTGGTCCACTTGGCCGCCTGCGACGAAACATCGCTGGTGACATCTTTTGCGTTATATTGGAGCCATTCAATGATGAAAAGAATCTCCTTGACCTTCTGGTTGCGGCTCAAGTATGCTTCTCTCTGGATATCCAAAGAAGCGTATTCTGGTACATCTAAGGTCTCATGTTGCGAGAGTCTGAACGAGTATAGAACTTCCACCAAGTGCCATAACTTGGCTTCTAGGTCCCAAGAATCGAATTCACGTTGATCTTCTGCGGAGGCTCCGTTGTCGGCAATTTTCTGTCCGACTGCTAGAGCTCTAGAGGCAGCTATAGAGGTGAAGTTTCTGATGACAGAAAAGGCATCGGTGCGATCGCCCGAGAGTTGGTAGTTTTCCAATACTTTAGCAAACTGGGCTTCTGGCAGCACGAGCAATCCATCGTTTACTATGGAATCCATGGTTGGAGATGGAGATTTATGGATTCGAGCCGACGTATAGAGAGCAGCGTCGTGCGATACACAGAACAGTGGCCAGTGGGTAGCGATGGGATATTAAGAGAGAAAGAAGAAACCAAACAAGAAAGAGAGATTGACGACATTGGTCACAACAATATAACTAATGGAATTGTCCTTTTTTTTGTATTTGTATGCATCTGATTGGGCCGTCCGACCACTACGATTATTGCTTTGCACCAAAATGCCAGAAAAATGAAACAACTAAAGAATGGCCATACGAAAATAACAAAAGAATAGCCACATAAAATGAATTAACAAAAGAATAGCTATAACGAAATACCTCACAAATCTCTTTACCAGAACCAAACCAATATTCGTCCTAGGCAACTACATCCACCCCAGTCTACGGAGGTACAGGTGTTCTCTCGGTATCTCCACTCTATCAGCCTGCACCCACCCCTGATAACAATTCATTTCAATTGTAAAGACATTTCTCGAGCCTAGCATCTTCAATCTATATTATCTGCAGAATGTCCGAGTCGGAGCCCCATGATGTCCACTCTGTGTTTGGCGAAGAGGACAATAATCCGTTCCCCCACAATTCTGGGGTAGCCACTCTTGGTCACAGCAATGGCGAGGAATATGGCGAGAATGGCGAAAATGGCGGCGAAACAAGGCTGCAGAACTCGAACGGCGCTGGTTCCGGCCCTTATAATGGGTCAGGAAATGGCTTGGATGGCGAAATGCATGCCAATGAAGAAATGAATGCCCACGACGAGGTGGACGAGTCGCTTTTGCTCTATAAGGGCGACAGAGAGCCGTACAACACCGTATATATCAACTATGAGAACCGGGTGTCGAAGTTGCTCAATCCAGAAACCAATGCATCGATCCAAATTAGCGAGGCCGGCAAATCTAACGAAGGAATGGCCAATTCACTGAAGAAGTACATTGTGTACACCATCAAACTTATCAATAGCGATAACTCCAAGGAGGAGATCCAGACGCGAAGGAGATACTCGGATTTCGAGAGCCTTCGCGATGTGCTCACCAAGGTGTTTCCGTTGTTGATCATTCCTCCGATTCCTCCGAAAAACTACTTCACTCTCAATGTTCTCAATGGACTAGTTGGGGCAAACTCGTCCTCCACCGGCAGCAACGGCAACGGGACTTCGGCGCCGGAAAACTCCCATAACGGACTGTCTGGGGCAACGTACTCTTATATTAACTCAAATCATTTGAACAAGAATAGGTTGATTGAGCACCGCAAGAGGCTTCTTTCGAACTTCCTCAACAACTGCTTGAACATTCCTCAGATCAGAAACTTGGAGTTTTTTGCCAAGTTCCTCGACCCGTCTGCCAACTGGTCGGATGAAATCATGCTTATCAACAGCCAGCTTCCAAAATCTGTGTACCAGCTGAATCCAGAAAACGGCCTCCGCACGGATCCCCTTTACTCGGATTTCCCGCTCCCAGTGTCGGCCAATCCGCTTGGAATTCCTTTCCTTAAGAATGCTAAGAAAATCACAAAAACCACAAATAAATTGCTAGGCACAGGTGCCACTGCAGAGTCTCCTACAACAGAGGAAGAGGCTGGTCAACCAAATGGTACTGGGAACAGCGAGGTCCAGCAAGTGGTGCGGACCTCTCATCTTGACGATATCAACAAAAAGATCATGGACAATTTCATTGGCTTATCTAGCGACTACGTGGAACTAGGAATCGTTCTCAATACGTTTTCGTTATTGTGGGCCGACTGGCAAAAAATCAAAATCGGCAAGAATCCAGAGCCCGACTCAATCAAGCCAGCCGTCATCTTCGACAAAATCGGCGTGGCATACGACAAATCGTTCATCACCATCAATGCTTTGATTGGCGAGCTTGAGACCAAATTTTCTGAGCCATTGGGTGAAGCGGTTCAGTACTCGGCCATTCTACAATCCGTGAAGAAGTTTCAGGACAAAAAGCTCAAGCAAAAGGATTTATTAGATGCAGAAGTCAAGGAGAAAAAGAAAGAGCTAGCAGAGTTGAGAAAAGCAGAACTAGAAGCAACAAAGATGGAGAATGCAATGAATTCTCAAGTGTTGAGAACGACAGCTGACGGCGAGGTGAACCCCCCATCCACGCAGAAAGGTGCAGCAAAGAAAAGACTCTTTCCCAACATGAATTCAATCAAAAGAATCACGAAGTACATGTCGGATATCATGGACCAGAACCCCGATCTAACCCGAAAACAGCGGGTGACGCAATTGCAAACGAAAATCACTACTCTTGAGCAGTGCCAGAACATAATGCTCGAGGACATTTCTTACATCACGGACGAGCTTGACAAGAATTTTACATTGTTCCATCAGCAGGAATTCAAGTCGATTTATCAAATTCTATTGAGTTACAATGGAATCATGATTTCGTGGGCCAAGAAAAACATTGAGATTTGGGAGGAAATTAAGGAAGAAATCGAGACGTTTGGGTCATAGTTCACCTCTCAAGTATCTGATGGCGCCAGGAGCCATTTTGGTGAAACCCTTGTACTTTGCCATTTCTGGAGGGAACTTCTCAATGGCACCGAGCATTCTTTCTCCAACCTCCTTTGGCTGGGTCTTGAAGTCCTTGAATGGATGCAAGTAAGTTCTAATGGAGAAAATAATGGCACCGGTCTTTGGCAAACGGGTGAGCATTTGTCTCTCACTTCTGTAGTAGACCTTGTTACCGAAATCGTACTCGAGGTCTTCTGGAGAAAAATCGTACTCCTTTCCTCCTTCGTCCAACTGGATGCCCTTTCCGTTAATGAAAAGCTTGTCGTGGGCCTGAATGGAGTAGTTGGCACGTCCAACAAACTGGCCAACCTCGAGTCTTCCAAAGTATCTGTTCATGGACTTTCTGAGGTTAGTCTCGTAACCTGGCACACGGTCGTGGATGAGGGTCATTGGTCTGTTGATCTTGTCGGCGGGGTCGAAACCACCAGCAAAAGCAAACACACCGGCCTTGAAGAAGTACTCCTCGGGGAATTCTGGGTCCTCCAACGACGGGTCGGTCATCATGATCATGAGGTCCTCCTCCACGGTTCTTACCAAGTAGTGCAACAACCATCTGGCCTTGACGTCACCAGCGGTCGCAGGAATGTCCTCGTTGGTGATGGAGTTGTGGACAGTGGTGCCGTCCTCGCTCACCTTGAAGTACATTGGGTATCTGTCGCACATGAACTGGACAACAATGTCGTACAATTCTCTGACGGCAGGGTCAGCAATGTCGTTGGTAAATACAGTGTGGGCTTCCAAGTTAGCATCAGCACGGTAAGAAGGGTGAGTGTTGGTGGTCAATTTTGTCTTTTCGGCAATTCGGTCGAGGTAGGTGTCCTCCAACAAGAGCCAATCGTCAATGGTGTGAGTGCGAAGACCCATGGTCATCTTGTACTCTTTGTCCTTGAATGGGTACGACTTAGCAGGCTGCTCGGCATCCCACTTGAAGTCTGGCAGCACTGGTTTGGCTCTGGAAAGCACCGGGGTAGCCCTAGCCTTGACTGGCTTGATTGGCTTGGCTGGAACGTGGCGAGTCTTGAGATAGTAGAGAATCACCAACACGGTAACTGGAAGGAAAGCATGCTTGATGGAGAAGTTGTCCAACAACAGAGACATGAACAGGAGTTTAGTTAGTTGGTTTGTTAGAATTGGTTGCACATGGGCATCACCTCCATTTAAGTTGGGCATCGCATCGCAGCCCGCACACTTGGCCCGATAAGGTGTCTATTTCCAAATCTGAACATTGGCGCCGAATACGCTTGTGTTCCGTTTGCGCAGGTCCGGGGCTGCTTATCGGGAATTAATGCTCGACGGCCCTGCACTATCGAGATATCGCTCGCGATCAACCTGTGTGGTCGGTTCCGATCTCCAAAGGTTTGGGAAATAAGCGACAGATAAGACTTGTGGAGTGGTATGGGCGATCGCGATAGTCGTCGGAATTCTAAAAATAATTCCGGACCCGTTAGTTTCCGAGTCGCATAACGGTGTAATATGCTTCGTCCTGACACGCTGCCATGGTTCTATCGCCTGATTGTGTTCTGGATCTGATGGAAATAATCAAATACACAATGGCTACTACCCATTCCTGACTATATGCACACGGCATCGGAAAATTTCACCCACACTATCAGTAGTAATAACCAGACAATCTCAAAGGGATGCCCACATCGCTTGAGCTAGTTTCAAAATTTCTCAGCGAGAATCAGCGGCTCGAGGTTGCTCAGAGTCTTGCTCATGACATCGACAACCGCGAAAATGCCGCTGTTCTCGCCGACCTCATCGCACTGGTTGATTCCACCATCATCGACAAGATATACCCACAACTTCTTGAGTTTTCACGTAATGCGTCGTTCAGTGATGACTCTGCAAAGAGAGACCTGGCAATTCGCTTTGTTGCGCGATCGCCGCGGCTCTGCAACGATATACTAACTGTTTTGCTCCGCGAATTGAACCAGGGCATCACTACCCATTTCAGGTTTGTGACTGGCTACTCCAACTACGTCGAAAAGGTTCAAAACACTGATGGGAACGAAGCATCGAAGGAGGAAATCTTGAATTTGTTTGAGTTTTTGTCGTTGCTCTACACCAAGGTGGATATTCCCATGAGTGATGTGGCTAGTGCGATCGATACTCTACTTTGTCTCTTTTTGGGCCACAAGGACGACGATATCTCGGCGTCGTGCTCGAAACTAATCAGATGGCGAGTGAAATCCATCATCGAAGTGTGCAAGACCGACGACACTCGGGCCAAGTATTTGTGGGATATCATCTTCAACTTGATCGACACCGGCAAGTCCAAGAGACACCAGGCCAATGCATTCATTATGTGGCTCCGAACCTTGAATTCTGATACGGAGGGTTTCAGGACCGACGACTACTTCCAGCAAAACATCATCAGCCAAGTCTTTTACTGGGAGGTGTTGCAAGGTGGCTTGGTGAGCAATTCACATGAAATCAGAAAGTTCTGCTTGTCGATTCTCCAGCTTTCGTTGAAATCCATTTCTACAACAATCAACACTTCCATTTTGACCTGGGACACCTCCAACGACAAGAGACTTCTTGCCGAGTGGAGCAGATATACCACTCTCTTTGAGATTCTAGGAATAGACACTTCATTGCACCAGACCCAGGCTGCAGTCAACGATATCCTCGCATTGATCTCTAAAGACTCACTTATTCATCCATCGTGGGGTTTCTGTCTTCTCTCGACGGGTTTCCAGGCATCCATGGATTCTGTCCGGAAGTACTCTTTACAAATTCTTCTTTCCATTGAGGACCAGAACTTGCAATTGATCCGCCATGCTCTTCCGTTCCTTGAAAACACATTCTTGCCTTATATGATGCTCTCGCGCCATTTTGCTGTGAGGCCAGTGAGTTCTCTGTCAAATGAACTCCAGTGCGTTTATGGAGAGAAATTTAGCAATTTCTTGTGTCACGTTATGACAAGCTTGGAGACTATTGAAGACACCCAGGAGGTGGCGTTTTCCATTCTTAGAGTGTTGGAGAGCTTCAGGGAAAGCTTCGACGCGGTTAGAATCTACACCACTATGGGATTGGTCAAAGGTTTGCAAGCGAAGAGAATCTTGCAATTTGGCAAACACGACAAGTTGGTATTGAGACTATTTGACAACTTCTCGGAAGGCGAATTGTATAAAACCACAGTTCAAACGTTGAATTTGAAGTTATTGTTGCACTTCAAGCTCGAGTCGCTCGACCAGTTCGCAGAGATTATGTCTCAGTTTAATAGTTTCAACGGTTACTCTATCTTCTCCGACCATATTGAAGAAGTTGCTAGATACACCTTGGACTCCGGGTTTTCGAAGAAAGACTTGATCGAGTATTGCCAGGATGCCTCTTCTGATGATGCCAAAACCATATTCATATGGATAGCCACTTCTACCGTCTATGGGTTTGACGACCTAGTGAGTGAGTTTTTGGAGAGTCAGCCTGATGCGTTCGTTGCATCTCTTTTGCAGAGGGGGTTCAATGTGGGAGAGTTCTCTTCTCATCTCAGAACCCGTGTTGAGACTCTTACGGAGCTAGCCACCAATAGCGAACTCGACAGAGAACTCTATTCGTTGCTTTCACAATGCAATATTGACTACAATCAAATTTGCTCAGTGAAAAGCTCCGTTTCTGAATTGTACATGTCGATTGTGACTGACGTGCAATCGGAAGATTATGGGGTTCTATCTAGCTCCTATTCTAAGTTTCTTTTTCTCAACAACTATGTGGTGGCTTTTGGACCTGGGGATCTTGAATTGGATGTCGAGAAGCTTGCCAAATTAAAGAAGATTCTTTTCTGCAATTCGTCGAACTGCTCGAAAACTGTCACCGATTTCTACAAATTGAAGGATGCCATTCTTGGTGAATTCCACCGCCTCCTTGCTTCGTATGTTGTAAGTTCTGACATCACAGAAGGCGACTTCTTGCCCCTACTTGAACTTTTGAATTTCGGCTCAACTCATTTCTTTACGTTGCACTCAATTGGTGTCATATTGAAAGAAGTGTTCAACCGCAGACTTCTTTCCGATAACATATTGGACAAAGCAATAATGGGCTTGTCTGAATCTATCGATGAGCTAAACTCTGAAAGGTTTAAGCTATCCGATAAAGAGTTGCATTCACTATTGATAGAAGTCATGCTCCATCCATTTGTTTTGGAATCGGCCATCAGAATCGCTTCCATAAATGCCGCCATTGCCTCTTTTTGTAAGGCAATACTCGTCAACTCTCAAGGCAGAAGAGGACTTTTCACCCGATTGACGAAAGCACTTTCTGACTTCCAAATTTCCAATACCGTTGCTTTTGAGCAGTTGCCCTTCATCCCGAATTTCTTGATTCGTGCTTGCACCCACCGTCAGCTCCAGCATAGTGCATTCAGGCTCGAGATTGTTGTTGGAAAGCTTTACGATGACGAATTGAGCCCACATGCCTCCAGCATTTACCAAGCTGTCAATGGCGTAGATGAGGCGGCAGGAAAGGTAGTGACATACGCTATCTTGAACTCTATTCGAACACCTGCTTGTGCTCAAGCGGTCGTTGATGAGATCTTTAGCGAGGATGATGAGTTCAAGTTGTTCCATATCATCAAGACTACTGATGGAGTGGAGGAGTTCACTAGAGTCCAGCTCATGAAAACGATTCTCTCGGTTGTCGATAAAGTAGATGTCGACTATGCTATCGAGAAGTATCTTCGTAATTATGTCTATCTTGTGGAAAATGATCCAAGTCCGCTCGTCAGAGTGTACACTGAGTGGTTGATTGCCAACCTCTTGTTGAAGAAACCCGACGAGTCTGAGGAGTTCTTCAACCGGCTCATTCCCTCTCTGACTCGCGAGATGAAACCTACCTTGGTAACCATCTACGAGCGTATCTTGTATCTCATGATCCAGTCGATGGAAAAGGAGGAAGAAATCAAGTACTTGACCAAACTCATCACCATCATCATTCCAGCTGCGTCCACAAACAAAGCCACTACCAGACACTTCTCCATGTCGTTAGCTACATCGGTGTATCAGGAAATCCGCAACAAGCAATTGGTTCTCGAGCCCAGTGTTAATGATATTGTCGACAACATGTACCAGAGTGCGCTAGCGTCCGATGCCTTTGGCCAGTATAGAAGTGGAGATGCGCTTTTATGGGATATTGTTAAGGACTTAGATCTTGTGAACATTTCGGGAGGGCTTCTTCTTCGATTGTTTGATAGAGAAGTGGAATTTCTCACCCAAGACGAGTTCACCAACTACTTAACTCCACCCCAGATAAAGATGCTTACACACCCAATTGGCAACAACAGACATGAACTCTGGGTTAGTGAACTCAAAACCGATAGAAATAGAGTGGCCGCCCTTCAAGAATCCAGCGATGTTTCTCAATCTCCTCTCCAGACCAAAAGCGGAGCCTGGAGTACAGTGATGGATGTTGACGAAGGAGGACCCGAAGTGATCCGGAGTGAATTGATTGTGGTGGCTTCATTAGTGGATAAGCCACCCAATTTGGGAGGTATTTGTCGGTTGTGTGACGTTTTGGGTGCTGGAGTATTGACATTGCATGACATGAAGATCAAGAACCACCACCAATTCAAAAGCGTTGCAGTCACCGCGGACTACTGGATGCCCATGATCGAAGTTAAACCCGAATCCATCGTGGACTATCTCCGTGAACAGAAGGCCAACGGATATACCCTTATAGGATTGGAGCAGACAGACAAATCTGTTGTTTTGAACGACCAGCTCAAATTCCCCAAGAAATCGTTGATTTTGCTCGGAAGAGAGAAGGAAGGTATCCCTGGCGAACTTCTTGCCGAATTGGATCTCTGTGTGGAAATCAACCAAGTTGGAGTGATTAGATCGATGAATATCCAGACAGCCACTGCCGTGATTGTTCATGCCTACTCTACACAACACTGTTGATAGACTGCTATACATATGTGACGATCCTGGTAGACGCATCTAGATGATATTAATAGACGCATCTCGATGAAAGTATTAGGCGAAACCAAAAGATAAAATACATGTCCAAAAGATGATACCCAAGTTGATAGCTAGAAGGTGTTTCCGAAAGATGCTATCATCCAACCAAAAGTTGAAATTACCAGACATGTCTAGATGATAGAAATGTACATATCCTAAATTATTACCATGCTATCAAAAATGACAGACTACATACCCAAAAGATGATACTATTATACATATCTAAACGACAGAATATATATCCATCTAAAAGATGACACCGTCCCCTTCATGCTCCAACAAAGCATCGAGTGCATTCACCACCGAAGAACAATATTTCTTGCACAAGGCAATTACTTTGGGCAACACACGGGCATTCAAGCCCTTGAAGTTGGCGCTATTGGAATTTGTAGCCAAGTTCATATTGAGAATCGGCGTAATCACCTTGTTGGCATACCATGCCACGAGCAATCCATTCTCAAGGACCTGCTCTTCTTCGCTTGAAGGATCCAACACCAAATTATTTCCCACCACACCAACGGTGATGAAGATGGGAGGGTGGAACTCATCCATTTTGAACACTTTCGACAATAACTGAGCCTGGTCCCAGTCATCGGAGAACGTCGGTTGCTCCTCAATTTCGGCATCATCCACATCGGAAACGAGAAGAGGCAATCTGGTGGACTTGAGGGCCAAATATGCCGTCATGGTCAACAACGTGGAGGGATGACTATGGTGGCTCACCACAATACAGTCGATGAATAGTTTGTAGGTGTATTTTGAGGTGAGATGCAAGTGGGAGGTTGGGAAGTTCTGGATGAAGAGATCGGTCATATTGAACTTCAAGTCGGAGACGTAATTGGAGTCGTCTCGGAATCCAGAAACGTCAACATCGCATTCTATCAAGTTAGGCTCCTTGGCGATCATCACCACCTTGGCTTTCACACTAACAAGACATTCACTTCCATCTGCCATTCGTATTCTTGCTGAGCCATTGGACGATGGAAGAAAGGCGGTGGTGGCTTCGACAGGGCGGAACTGGAATTCTTTGCGGCCATCCGGGCGAATAGGAGGCGACTGAGCTAGCGAATCGTATAGGTAGGACCGCTCTGCGGGCGATAATATCATGATTCTATGATAGAAGATGTAGTTGGAGAAATTGGTGAAGGTCCTGCAGAAACTGCGATGGTGATGAAGTTGGAGGAGATGGAGATGAAGATGGAAGAGATGGAGATGGAGAATATTCTGTCGATGGCGGAAGTGGCGAAAATGAATTGGCTATATGGAAGTTTTCCATATGTTCTCTTTTTATAATTACAAAAAGGATTATAGTATTCTTCGTACGGTTATTAATGTATTGGAGGAAGCCAAGAGTAGATTCGCACCAGAAGAGGAGGAATCACTAGAAAGAACTTCAAGAGAAGACAACAACTTCGAAAAAAAAAAAAAAACCAAAATAAACATCGGCTATAATAGAGAAATCTTGTCCAACCCCTCTAAAATCGAAATCCTTTACTGAACCCATCCACCCAACCATCTTGATCCACGCACGACCCACCTACTACATCACCAAAACCCACCACAACTACAAAACCACATCTCAGTTTCTCAGTCAAACCACCAATGGTCGAACGAACGGACCCCACGTGGTTCCAGGCCTCGTCGCTGCGTGTCATTCCCAATCACCTTGTCTCGAGAAAGAAACCGGGTTTTCAAATCTCGGCTGTAGCCAACAAGAAGGACCCCAAATCCACCAACGGCTCGTCCACCTCGACTTCCTCGGGAGGATTCAACGCCACCGACTTCAACGTCATCACGTTCGGCAACAGTCCCCACCGCACAAGGTCCGCAAGCTACGCAGATACCCTGTTATTCCTCAACGATGCAGAAAACACCACCATCAACTTTGACAACGACGATATCCCCTTGTACAGTAATAGCGACGATGTGCCGCCTTCTCGGTCG
Source organism: Sungouiella middelhoveniana (assembly GCA_030557965.1). Lineage (NCBI taxonomy): Eukaryota > Fungi > Ascomycota > Pichiomycetes > Serinales > Metschnikowiaceae > Sungouiella > Sungouiella middelhoveniana. The sequence continues at coordinate 152,859 of JANIJQ010000015.1, read as the reverse complement.
ATGTATGACTTGAACGACGAGGTTTTCATGTCATTGAATAAGCCGTCGCAGCATACGGAATCGTTTATCAATAAGGATCCGAGAAGTTTCAATAACTTGTTCGTAAAGGGCGACGACAAGACGAAATCTGCAGACGCAGACGCCAAAATCTTACAGAATCCATTACTGCACAGTGAGCTGGCCATTTTGGTGTTTGGATACCCGGAAAACATGGCCAACCAGGTGATTGCTAGATTTGCTGAGTTTGGAACAATTTTGGAAGATTTCGAGGCGGCCCGGACTTTCAAAAACACTTCTGATGGAGTTGCAAATATGGTTCAGGCCACAGGTGCATTTCCTTCTCCCACTCAGGACTCCGTTGCACAAAATGGACCTCCACCACCAATTTTCAGTGGGAAATCCTGGGTCAAATTGACTTACGATAACCCCTCATCTGCCATGGATGCTTTGCAGGAGTCTGGAAGCGTATTCAATGGATGCTTAATCGGAGTGGTGCCATACGTTAAAGATGCGGTGGAGAAACTACTGAGAAGAAAGTTGACATCGGACGAAGACATTGGAGGAAATCTTCCATTGTTGGCGCACTCTGAGTCAGCCAAAGTCGACAATGGTGTGATTGGCGACTCTAATGACATGCAAGCATCCTACATTAAACGGCTCGACATCAAGGATGGGTCTGAGCTCTTTTTGAAGGCCAATTCCGCCAATGGAGATCCCTCCAAGGGCTCAGCAAAGAAGTCAAACGAAAAGCTAGGTGTTTGGGGTACTATCTCCAACTACTTTTTTGGGTTCCATGATTTGTAACCGTTGTATATTAAATCCACTCATTATTGCCATCTTCTCTTATTTGGTGAAGGGCTCCGGTTTGGCGACGCGGGCCGGCTTGAGAATTGTCTTGAAGGAGAAAGCTGTGTTCGTGGCGTAAAACTCGTATTGTAGGCGTACCGCGAAGGAGTTTTCGAAGGAGATACGGGCCTGGAAGATGGGCGGGCGAACGTATCTCGAGTAAATGTTTCATTGGCCCGGTGAAAAGAATTATTGGTTGCTCTGGGGAGGAACGGCGTTGACAGTGTGATCAATTCCAGATGCTGAGACTCTGTATCGTCAATATAACTAGGCCGTTCTCTTACCTCGGCCACAGAACCAAATTTCGACCGACGTGGCAGAAGTACATCCAAAAAGCGCAGCGACTCACGGAGCGGAGTAGCCGCTCTCGATTCAATTTTGTCGCCTCTAACGCTTTTAATTTGTTTGCCGTTGATATCGTGCGTGACGAACGCATAGTCATTCTGCAAGTGTCCAACTTTATCATCGTAGACGGTCATTCTGGCCGGAGCAGAAGCGCCACGGGTAGCGTCAACTATTGCGTTCTTCTTCAACACGGAAGTCTTGGGAATCACATATTTGCGGTTATATTCATTGAATGTTTCCTGGTAGACGATCTGTTTATCCGAGAGCAACAGTAGAAACTTTGACGTGAGCCAGAATGTTGATCCATTGAACATGCAAATCCCACCAAGTATCTTCCAAAGGGCCACATCGTTAGAGACGACCCAGGTGGCGAAGAGAAGAAGCGGGGAAAACGTAGCAAATAAGTGTAACTGAAATGGTGACGGGTCCCATACCTTGAGTACCCAAACCTCCTTATTCACGGGAGCAACTTCATAGGTAGTGTCAATTTCCGAGTCGGACTCCGTCTCATAGAATGACCTCTCACCGAAATATCCCAATATGCGGCTTACTAGCCCCAGTTGGGGGCTGATTGACACGTTTTGCTTGACTACATTAGACCCTTTTGGTTTCGCATACGACGTCGAGGTATTAAGCAACGTATAGTTCCTGAATGGGAAAACGAGCACGTTGAGAGCATTTACCGTGGAGATCAAAACTAAAATGGCCATCAGCGATGTCAAAACCCACGCCAAGTAGTTTGTTTGTGACCGACCGTGAGTTATAATGAATTGGCCATCTTCATTGCCATAAATGGCCCTGGAAACAACGTTTTTATAGGTATGAAAGTCTGTTCGAAACACAGAGTTATCTCTCCGACCAGTGATCAGATTGTTGTGGTGGCGGAGCTTGCACAAGATCGAAAAGAGCCAATTTAAACTGGTTCCAATAGCCAAAGTGTGGGGAATGTATTCATCCCAGTCGATTGAGAGTCGTGCTTCGTTGAGTGAGAGAAGCAAGTCAAAGGGGTAACTGCGGAGCTTTTCCAAGAGTGGCTGTTTCCTCACTAGTCTTTTACGGCCCATTAATGTAGATGTTCTGGTAATGATACTGATGATAGTTTGTTTGTTTTGATGCGTGCACACACCAGACTATCAAGAGTCCACAGTAGATTAAACATTTGTTGATCCGTATAGGATTCGAGCTGAAAGGTTAGTGGTGACGATTTATGGATAGAATACGGAGAAAGCACGAGTCTGAAAGACAAAATGATGTTCTTCGGCATAATCTTCGGAACGTGATAGGAGGAATCGATGAGGTTTCACCACTTCACGATGCAAACTACTTTGAAGAGCTCAGAAAGAGCGTAAAGGAGATTCGGGCGACACACTACAGTCCGGCGAAAGTCATCAAGATGAGTCTTGGAGAAATTCCGCCGTTGTTCAAAGAAAATAAAGACAATACGGAAGAAACAGCTGGAAGGAAACAGCAGGGGCCAAAACGCGTGGAAACTAGACCAAAATTGGCGAAACCAAGAAACGTAGCTTACCCTACCGTTGAGTCAAAGGCGAGAAAAACAGTGTATATTGCTTCTGGAGAAAAACTGTCAAAATCCAGAGATAAACTGTCAGAAGGAGATAACCCGGAATTTGGGTCTTCTCTTTCTCCATCACAACCCAGAGAGGTCCCCCCACGATCACATCTACTAGTCGACAAAATAGAGGCACAGAACGAGCGCATAGACCAGTTAGAAGCACAACTAAGAAGAATTGAGGCGATTAATCAACGTCTCGAGGAGAAGAACCAATTGGCGCACAAGAGTCTAGCATTGGAGCGGGAACAAATGCAAGACCAACTTGCTAAAGCACATTTGGCCAATCTTGAGCAGATGGTGAATGCTAGAGTTGGCGAGGAAGACTACGGAAATTACGAGAGAAGCCATCAAAAGTCTTACCCTAAGGTACCCAGCCACCGCATTAGCCACGCCAATGCCATTGCCAGCAATGTTCAATCTTCTGACCTTGATCGCCACGAATCGTCATCGCCATCGCCCGACCTAATGCTCCCCTCTCTGATATCCGCCCATTTCTACAAACTTCGCTACGAACAAACAAAACGAAAGCTTCGTGCAAGCATCCACATATCAGAATTCCAGGCCCTCGCCATAAAAAAATTGGCCAATATTCAACCTTCAGACGACTCCACTACTCAACTCATCCTAGGATCGTCAGACTCCACGACAGATTTCTTGGGAAAATCCTACCTGGATTCCACCACTGCGCTCATTCTTGGCCCACGCAATGTTTACGACGAACTATATCCCAAAAGACGCACTGCACTCGCAACACTTCGAGCTGCGATTTGGGCAGTACGGTTCACCATCCGGATTCTGCGGCAATTTTCCGACGGACCCGCCACCCCGTCGGAAAATGATAGTCTTGAAATTTTACATGAGTTTTAATAATGGAACCGGTCGTGTGACGGTGGCTAGCTCGGATAGTCCCGACGGATTCTAGACCCTGGACAAGGTTTGCGGGTACTGCAGTGACATTTCCTCTTGAATGTTGATGACGTAACGTGGAGGTGATGTGCCCGCTATATTTAGCTTGATTTGTCAAGGACCAGCGTTTCTGGAATTTTTGCAACAGCAACACCTGCAACCTCCCTGTGTCCCTAAGCAAAACATCTGGTTTGGCTGGACCCACCACGGTTGTAATTGCCAGGAAATCCCGGCCTATACACACTCTGACCCCAGAATCAGGGCCGAGGTTATATATAGCATATTGTGGAGTACGGGCCCTGGCCGGTGGCATTCTGCTCGCCTACTATTGTTGATGTGCATCAGGCATGGAATATTAACCAGAGGTTTTGCTGCGGTCTTTCCATCAGTTTCGCATTCATTCCGAGGATCAACCAGAGGTCTTTTGAACATTTTTTCCTTAATTTGAACCCTTTGGGCTTCATTTGTATTCCATTTCCATCTACCTGAAGGTTCCTGAATCTTCCCGCCACCTACGGTGTTCATTCTCGCCCCACTATTTGCATTTCCATCCGATGATGATTCCAGAAGTTCCTGCCATACTTACAAATGGCATCCCCGTCTGTGCCTCGGATCCTGACCCTGACCGTCGTTTGTCGGTGGATACAACGCGATCTTTGCCTTCGCTCAAATCTCCCATGAGAAGTGCTCCACTCCACTCTCCAACATCCAAACACCACTTCAAGAAACTACCGGACACCGTGACGGCCATCGACGCCTCTGATCGTTCGGCGGTGGCATATTTTATTAATTCCGACAACGTGTTGATTGTGGATACTCGACCCTTCAATATCTTCTCCAACTCCAGGCTCAAAAGCGCCCTTAATGTCTGTGTTCCTACCACGCTCCTCAAACGGCCTAGTTATGACTTGCAACATGTGCTCAATAGTGCATCCTTGCCTCCAGAGTTGAAGGAGAAAGTCACTGCTCATTCAACTCCCATGAGGGTGTTGATTTACGACCAGTCGAGCTGTGACGAGAATGTTCTGTTCTGCTTATACCAAATGGTGCAAAAGTTCGTCAAGTACGACTGCTTCACCGTGGCTTACTTGAATGGGGGAATACTGTCGGTGGATCCGCTGTTGATAGACCGGAGTGAAGCTCTGCCTCTACGATCTCCGGTATCCCCGGTCACTCCACATTCTGCTAAGTTCTCTAATGCTGAGCTTGCCGATAGAAGTCCAGGTCTGATTGCCACCGATGCCCACAGAGATGCCTTGCCTCTCTTATCGGGATTCACATTACCTTCGGCCACTGCACCAGCCCAGAAATTTCTCATGGCCATTAAGAAGGATCTTCCCAAAATTGATACCACCGTAAAGTACAAACACAACATCCAGCTTCCAGAGCGGTTTGCTGAAAAGAAGGACAAGTTGCCCAAATGGCTCTCTTTCTTTGCAGAAAATTACGGAAAAGAGAATTACAGTGAGGCTATTGTGGAAACATTAAGCAAGAAGTTCAATAGGATCGAACAAACAGAGCAAGTGCGTTTGAACATGGCTATTTCTAATTTCGATGAGGGCCGGTCGCGCTCACCCCATCACCATTCATGCTCTCCAATGAGTGAAAATGTTACTCCCCTGACAATGTGTCCTTGCTGCGATTCCATTGACTACATCATTCCGAAGGGCATTGAAAACGGGTTCAAAAACAGATACAAAAACATTTGGCCTTATGAGCACTCTAGAGTACGCTTGATGACTTCTCCATCGTGTTCCGTTAAAAAGGAAACCAGTGATGACTACTTCAATGCCAACTACATTGATTTCAGTAAGTTGTCACTGACCAAGTATATTGCTACCCAAAATCCGTTGGATGCAACGTATGAGGATTTTTGGAATGCAGTTTGGTATAATGGAGTGAAAGGGATCGTGTGCCTTAACAACCCACTGATGTTGGCTCCACGGACCTACTACGAATGCGACCAGTCCTATCAGAAAAGCAACCTTACCGTTAAAATCAGCGAGCCCCAGAAGTTCTCAGGCTATTCCTTGCGGGAAATAATTATCGAGAAGAAACAAATAACCCACAAGGTCTTTCATTTTGCATACAATGAGTGGCCAGACTTTGGCACTCCTGACAATCTCAGCACTCTATTCGACATGTTGAAAAGTAAGGATGACAAGATTGCGACATTGAGTGGACAGCAACCGCCTGCGTCAAAAGTTCCCAAACCATGGGAATTGCTTGTGCATTGCTCCGCTGGATGCGGACGAACTGGATGCTTCATCACTCTTGACATGTGCATTAACTGTTTCCAAGCCAGAGATACCGCGGGCCGTTATGACCCGTGGGGAGATGACGACTTGGTTTACAAATCTGTGCAATTCCAAAGACAGCAACGGGTGTCGATGGTGCAGAATCTTGACCAGTTTGTGTTTTGTTACGAAGCTGTGATGAATTACGTGGTGGACCACCTCTTGTAGGAGAGTTACGATGTCATATGATGTCATGGTGATGAAGGTTTAAGTTGAGCACTACGCACATAACGAATGGATCGCCTAACGCACTCCAAAGCAATAGTGCTCCAGGGCATCTTGACCCTAGCATGCCATGAATTTTGGCCCAGAATGACATAGTTTATAGCAACCAGATTATATTCCTTTGGGTTGCTATCGGCGTTTATGCAATTCCCCACACGCGGGTTCTATGCCTTTCCTCTCCACATGCTGTCGTAAAGTTCCTGCATCAACATTGACCTCGCCAAATCGAGTAGTAGCATGAAACTCATCATATAATATGGAAAATGATATAAACAAATTGACCTACCTTATGCTGGTCGTGGGCAAAAAGAAAAAGCATTCTGCCCTGAGTTACGAAAGCTTGGTTTTCCCCGATATATCCGAAAACTTGTCCATGATGATATCGGCATTGCCTATTCTCGAAGATACTTATCTTAGTGAAACAACAATTTCTCAACAGGAAACGGAAGATGTTGCTAGAGACGCATACGAGCAATTATTCAAGCAATCTCACGACTCTGTCACCAATTCTCCGCTCGAAATCGATCGCCATCTCACATATATCGAGAAGTACCTCTCTAAACCACTTCCAAGCCCATTTTATGTGCTCGATGCCAATCATTCGTGGATGATATACTGGCTCTTGAATGCTCATGTGGTGCTTAGTGGAGATGCGGTATCACCAGATTTGCGGGCAAAAGCTTCGACATCTCTTCGTGAACTTATTGTAGATAATGGGAAAGGAGGAATTGCCGGAGGACCCAATGGACAAATGGGCCATGTTGCGCTGGTGTATGCGGCAGTTTTGGCGTTGGCACTTATTGAAGATTTCGACACCCTTGCCGAAATAAGACAAAACCTATACTTGTGGTTTCTTTCGTTGAAACACGATGATGGATCATTTGCGATGCATGTGGGTGGAGAGAGAGATACTCGCTCCACATACTGTGTGCTTCTGGTGGCATCTCTTTTGAATATTATGACTCCACAGTTAGTAGCCAAAACTGGAGAATGGATCCTTTCCTGTCAAACGTTTGAAGGAGGATTTTCTGGAGTTCCAAATGCCGAAGCACATGGAGGATACACATTCTGTGGAATAGCATCTCTTTTTCTTTTGGGCGATACTGGAACATTAGATATCGGGCAATTGGTTCGGTGGTTGGTGGCTCGTCAGCTCCAAGTGGAAGGAGGATTTTCGGGACGAACAAACAAATTAGTTGATGCATGCTACTCTTTCTGGGTTGGAGCGAGCCTCTGTTTAGTTGAGTGTGCTTCTGGGGTAACTTCATTGTTCAATCGAAAGGCGCTTTTGTCTTATATTCTCGATTGCTGCCAGGAAGAATCTGGAGGCTTGCGAGATAAGATTGGTAAGAGTCCAGACTTCTACCATACGAACTATACATTGTGCGGGCTCAGTATTGGTGAGCACACCTATAGTTGTGAAAAGGTTGATGCTTACGGATTCCAGACTGCCGATAATACTGACGGATGTGCTTATACGGTGGCTATCAATCCTGTGTTCGGATTACCTATGGGCTCAGCAGAGAAATGTCGGCAGCACTTTGAAAAGGTTGTAAATTGATCAGGACAATTTAATAGACAATGGAAATGCTATGAACGATTATGACTAGGCAAAAAGGTAAAAATATATGCGATTTCTGTGGATCGAACACAGGACCTCCAGATCTTCAGTCTGACGCTCTCCCAACTGAGCTAAAACCGCGAAAGAACCCATGCCGGGACTCGAACCCGGAATCTTTTGATTAGAAGTCAAATGCGCTAACCATTACGCCACACAGGCGGTTCTTGGGGCATTAGATGGGCTCGTCTAATATGCCTGACGTTATTCGCGTCACGTGATAATGTCGAATATGCAGTCCTGAACAGCAATTGCATTTGGTGATGGTCTGGATTGCGTACATTTAGTTCTTAGCTAAAATGTGTAATTGGTATAAAAGCTTTCTTCGCTGTGCTATCGTAATTATAATCTGGATTGTATTTCTTATTTTCGTGCATTCCTTCCCCAGAATATTGCAATAGAGAAAGAGTCCTAGTAAGTATGTGCCTTGATCAAAAAATTGCTTAGACATTGGAACTAAAATCACTAATTAACTATCTTCTTTTCACATTTCCAATTCTTTCCCGGTCAATTTCCTGGATTTCTTAGGAATACTTTACACTTTCTTTTGAAGGGGTTTTTATTTTCACCTCCCCTGGTTGTAGTTATGTATTGTACTTAGAATTCAGTTATCATTATTAATCTTGATCCGTAAAATAAACTATCTTCTCAAAAAAATATATGCCTTTTCCTTTCATGAGAATAAGGTACCTACTTCAAGAAAATTACAAGTCCTGCATACTCACCGGCCTTTAACAAACTAGTGAATCGCCGTATTTTTCACCTTTTAATTGATAATTCAAAAATTAACTCCTTCCAACCCTCCCATAATAGTCTCCTAATCAACCCCCACCACATTAGACTTTTTTTCATTCGAATCCTCCAACTATGATCCCTCAACCTAATCTCCTGCATACCAGTCTTAACTCATATACCCCGAACTACTCTTCCACACATTTCCCCATACAATGAGCTGGCAACCTTCTGTCTTTGGTATCAGATTAGGTAGCAACTCTAATTCTGCCAACAACTCGTCTTCAAATCTACCGGGCCATTTTCCCTCCGACCAAGAGGCCCAGAATCAAGAATCCGCTGCCAGAGCCACCTTCAATACCATATCGGAAACTTTCAACTATATTCTCATCAGACCAATCGTTGTTGTGCTCACAATCACATTGAGTATATTTGGGAAGTTTCTCGCGCTCTTATATTTCCGTGATCTGATCCACAGCCGATCAACTTCTATCAATAATGCCTTGATCAACGATCCAATCCGAAGAGTAGAGCAATTCGTTCTGGATCTCGAAGAAAACCTTCTGCCCCAACAGCAATTCTCAACTCACCACTCAGATCAAAGTGTGGCCCTTCCTCCTTTTTTCCAGGGCAGTTACACTCAGGCATTGTACATGGCCACCAGTCGGGGCAAGTTCTTATTTATCTACTTGACTAATCCCCGAAACGATGGAGCGCTGTCGATTTTCCAACGCATAATCACTGACCAGAAGTTCATTTCTATATTTACATCCGATAACGACCAGAATATTATCTGGGGCGCCGATGTAACCAATCCTGAAGCGTACCAGTTGGCCAATAGTTTGAATATTACCAAGTTCCCAGTTTTGGGGCTCTTGTGCTTGGCCAGAACTACAACCATGACCCCAGAGGGACCGAAAAAGACTGCTCCTCGAATTTCCTTGATTCTGAAGATCCAAGGCGGGCTTGCGGAAGGGCAAGATGCACAAGCATTGATCTACTCTAAGTTTATCAAGCGAATGATGAAATACGAGCCGGAGCTCGCCTTGATTCGCTCGGAGCTCCGCGAAAAGTACATCGCCGACATGATGCGCCGAAAGCAGGATATGGACTTCAACCAATCGCTTTTACGGGACCAGCAAAAGAAGTTGGAGAGGGAGAAGAAAGCTTGGATAGAGAAATACTTGGCTTGGAGACAGCCGTACTTTTACGATCTTATTGCAAGCACAGACCGCTCGGAAAAGGCAAAAATTGCTATTCGGATGGCCGACGGTTCGCGCGAGACGGTGCTTTTTCCTAAGAACTCGCCGATTGAAGATGTGTTTGTCTTTGTTGAGCTTAAGAACAGAGGTATGTTTGAGCAGAGACTACAGCCCGGAGCTCAGCAAGATGCGCGAATGTTTGACGACTTCCGCATGACGTTCGACTTTAAGCTCATTTCTTCTGTTCCTCCACGGCCATGTTTGAACGATTTGTCTCCAGATACCGCTATCGAGCAAGTGCACTACATATATCCTAGCGGACTCCTTATGGTGGATAAGTAAAAGTTTCCGGTCGTTTATTAGTATGATACATGATGGTTTAAGGCTTGGACACCTTCGACTTCTTAGTCTTCTTCTCCTTTTTCTTCAACCCAACGAACCCATTCTTGAGGATCTGGGCATATTCCGTCCAGAACTTGTCGAGGTCTGCTGGCTCTACTACAGTTGACAGTTTGCTCTTTTTGTCTCCCGAGGTGAATCTAATCAACACAGGATACGTCTGCGTGTTGGTGGGGAAGTCGTTTGGATGTTGCACCACATTGGACGACAAATCGTTGATGTTGTCTGCAGTGGCAGGTTCCAACGTCAGCGACAATCTTTTCTGGGTTAAATAAACGGAAGATTTGCCTGCGTTGGACGACAACTCGTCATTGACTTTTTGTAGGAAGTCTGAGTTGTTGAGTCTGCCCATTGTGGAGAAGTAGTAGTTGGAGGATTTTTAAGATTAGTTGATCCTTGTACAGGATCTACAACTCGATGAAAGTGGATTGGGATCGTGATCAATGTTCCAGTAAGAGATAACTTTATGATAACAGTATATTAGTTGCTATTGTCTTTGAAGAGAGTCAGATTTTTTTTATTTTTTTTAGAAGACACGGATCCCAGTTGTATGCTTTTCCTACACCTGAATCAAGTTCATGGTGATGCGAACTATACCTGAACTTAAGAGTATTCACCAGACTTACTCTTATCAAACTACCCGTTGATAAAGGGATCTTGGTGCTCTGTCACTTACCACAATCACATAAAGGAGAGAGCTCTCATACATGCTCTTCAAAAGCTCAATAATCTGAACAAAGACCATAAGTCGCACACCTCGTATCATCTTTTCATTTCTGAAATCAACTAAACTTTAAAAAATAATCAGAGTTTAGCAAACATCTCCAAGGTCATAGACTTCCTGAATGGATGTACTTAGTCGCATGGAAAATGGAAAATCCATCCTTGTACAATCCATATAGATGCAGCCAGTGTTAACCATGATTGCCATGGTGATGTATTTGGATTACCTTCTTCAAACTCAGTATTTCAATTGTAACACTCGAGTCCCTTTTCATCAGACATGTAAATTTCAACTTCTGTACACGATGAGGAATTACCAGTTCTCGACAAAACTCTCGCCCTTCACGGCCCTCAACTCTAACTTTCAGTAGTTTAGGTCCTTGACCATAATCATACGACTCCTGTTTCTCACTAGGCTATCCTTTGAACAAGTGATATAATTTCAATTAATAAGTCAACAATGTACTATGTCATACTCCTAACTACCAAATTATTGACTTGCTACCAGGCTTATGAAGACGCCCTAACCGAAAAACCGGCTCCTAAGATAACCCGAGTGAAGGGAACTCTCAAGAAAACACTGATTTGTGTACAATTTATTTCAGCCTGATAAGTGATAAAAACATGATTACCTACAATAACAGGCCAGGGAACATATTCTGGTTATACAGAATTGCCGGCTTCTCCACAAAATTGCCAACTTCTCCTCAGAATTGCTAACATTATCCTCGTGATTTCATGATCCTGACAACCTTTCTTTTTTCAAACATTATGTACAATATTGAACGTTTTTCACCTTCCGACTTTTGTTAACTTAGTTCGATTTTAGCCTGTTCGCATATTTTTAGATTCTTCGCAACCCTAATCGCACCAATAAATCGCCCATTCTCTGTTCGCGGAATCGAATTGTTATGGTAATTTTGATTTTTGGGCGCAAATCTCCGAAGTGCAATAACAGAAAAACCTACCACAAATTCCTATACCATCCCATCAACACATGTAAAAGCCAGCAAACTACATATCCAAAATCCCCTTTTCTCCTTAAATATTCTCGTTTCCAAACCTTTTCCCCACCCGCCATCTTTTCTTTTAGTAACTTATCCATCAAGCCTCATCTCCAACATACACTCCTCCGATAAGGTAATATCAACACTACGTCCACGCCTAATAACGTCTTTTTCTCAAAATTTCACCCTGCCCGCCCATGATTGAACCTGACCATGTCACTGGGCGCATGGTCGCTCTCTTTGCTTCCATGTTTGTGTCGTTGGTGGCCGGAACTCCATACTTATATGGAGTTTACGCTCCGCAACTAGTTCAGCGAGTAGGTTTGTCCACCTCAGACGCTGCAACGATTTCTCTTGCCGTCAACATCGGTGCTGGACTTGGTGGCTTGCCCGCAGGGTTATTTATTGATCGGTTTGGTCCCCAGAGAGCCATTTTGCTTGGATCTTGTTGCATTTTCACTGGTTATTTCAGTCTTAATCGAATCTACTCTTATCAGATCGGCAGCTTGACGTTGGTGTGTTTGGCGATGGTGTTTGTTGGATTTGGGTCGGTGACGAGTTTCTTTTCGGGGTTGAAAGCGGCCCAGGCAAACTTTCCTCACCATAGAGGAACCGCTGGAGCATTTCCAGTAGGTGCTTACGGATTGGCGGCCACCCTCTTTTCGTTGATTGCCGCCAAGTTTTTTGATGGCGAGACCGGAAAGCTTTTGGCTTTTTTGGCCTATTTTTGCGGCTCGGTGGCCTTTGTAGGTTCCTGGTTTATTCATATTTATGACCCTACCCCAATGGCCCAGGAAGAAGCAATTCTGTTCTCCGATCTGGAAGACTCCGGCTTGGAGCTCCGCGCGAGCCCCATGAAGCGGTCATTTTCGTTGCGTGGCTCGTTTTCGTTCTGGGGAATTGGTTCTCGGTCTTCATCTTCAACCCTGTTGGCTTCCGAACAAGCTCCGTTTATTGCTTCTGCCAAAGGTCAACGAATCAAGTCTCTGGTATCGATGAATTCCATGAACCTGAATCTGCAGTTTTCAACTTTCCAAAGCGACCCATCCAGCTTGGAATCCACCTCCATGCTACTGACTCCACCAAATCCCCTCTTGCCTACCCAGGAAGTAGCAGAGCCAGAACCACAAAGTGCGTTGGAGACGATAAAGTCTCTTCTCGCCAACAAAACATACTTGGCGCATTACTGCATTGTCAGTCTTAGTAGTGGAATGGGCCAGATGTATATCTACACGGTGGGCTTTATTGTCACCGCACAGTTCAATCACCAAAAGGGTGCTCAAGGTTCTCCCGCATCTCTACAGGCAGTTCAAGTTTCGACCATTTCCATTGCTCAGTTCTGCGGAAGAGTCATTGCTGGACTTGCTTCAGATTTCCTTCATAAAAAACTCCATGCTCAGAGACAATGGTTGGTCATCGGCACGATTTCATTAATAGCAATCAGCCAGTTGCTACTTATCGTCACCAATAGCATCCACACTATCACTTTCATCTCGCTTCTTGTGGGGTGCGGCTATGGCATCTTGAACGGAACTTACCCTGCCATTATTGCCGACACATTTGGCGTCAAGACATTCACAACTGCATGGGGCCTTATTTGTTCTGGACCGTTGGTGACATTATTTGCTTTGGACAAGTACTTCGGAATCATTTATGACAGCCAATCGGATGATGTTGGTAAATGTTTCAAGGGCAATGACTGTTACAAGGGAGCATTTGAGCTTGGGATTGTGTTGAGCGTGTTCACGCTAGTGGGAACCCTGGCCGTTTTGTATGCTAAGAGGAAGCGATAGAGTATACCAAAGGAATCCAAAAGGAAGCTATGATTGAACGTATATACAAGACCCCATTGTTCAGAAAAATCCAATACTCATTAATCCACAACGTAGATGCTTTCCAAATCGATATTCTCCACCGCATTCTGTTGGCTACTAACCTTGGCCAACATCTGCAGAAAGTAGCCACTGCTGATTTCGGCATCCTTGATTTCCTTCTCGAGCTTCTCCTTCTCACCGCTTCTTTTGTCAATACTCGTTTGGAAGTTGTTCATCACCTGTCTGGCGGGAAAGTTCAAAACCAGTCTGCACTCTTTGGAAATACGGTCTGCATTGACATGGGCGTAGTCAAACTCAAGTACTTGCTTCTTCAATTTTCTGGCCTGCTTTCTAGGGTAAGCATTAGGGATATCATTGACAAGGTAAAAGATAGCAAAACCACCAACACCAAGAAGAATTGGCACCACTGCGTGTTTGATCACAGACGGCTTGAGAACACGCGATAACGAATAAGCTTTGCGAATCAATGCTCCAGTCGTGATCAACTTGGTGGATGAGTAAATAGTGTGCAAAGTGAGCTGAGTGGGCAACAGTTTCTTAAGCGATGAAACCGATGTTGGCACAGACGCCATAATCAGCACAGGAGAAAAATACTGAACCTGTTGCTTCGAGGAGGTTATGAATTCCAGAGGAATACCTAACCACAATAAGATGGAATCAAATGAAGGATCAAAGAAGTCGGTGACTTCAATCAGATCGTTTAATTGTCTCTTGATAGTGTCACGGCGTCTAGTGAACATTAAATCAGATTTGAACTTTTTATCCGATAGGAATTCGTCACCCAATGTCAGCTGCCCAAATGTGACAATATCCTGAACAGTTCTTTCAGTGACAATACGGGCATTTTCTTCACTCTTTTGAACCGATGATACAATAGTATCAATCATTCGTCTCTGAGTCTCTTTGGCATAGTCATAAGCATACTGGATTCCCAGGTAAGGAACAATTTGAGACGATCCAAATGCGTCTACCGTACCAAGAATTTCTGCTCTTGTAGAGTCATATAGCAGTGAACAAGTCTTTTCCATCAATTTGTTGATCTTGTCACTCACCCGAAGCGAATCCTGAACCATGAGATCGTACTTTGGAGCGATTGTCTCTTTCAAAGTTTTCTGTTTCGATTCAACTTCTTTGACATAGATCTTCTCGTTGATTTCAGACAATGTTTTCAAATCTCCCAACAAATTCAAAAGATAGTTCTTTGCAGGAAGAAGCTTGGAGATAGACCTCTTATCGAGAATGAACTTTCTGAGTGCGGCTTCTAAGTTGTCGAAGTTAGGATCCGCATAGTGGTGATCGTTATCGCCAGGTCCATCATCTCCATCGGGACCATCACCACCACCTTGAATATTAGGCAAGGCATCAGTGGAACTAACGAAGTGAACAAAATCCTTGGCATCCTTGTATGTATCTGGCGACAAATTCTTGACCTGATCCAAAATCCTGGTCATACACTTATTCTTATCTCGGATGTTGTCAAACTTGTTGACAACAATGAAGACATAACGCTTCTCTGCAGCAGCAGCAGCAATAAATTCCTTTGCAGACAAAGTAAAGTGGTTTTCTGAATTGACAACGAAAACAACCAAGTCAATCTCTTCTTGTCTGGAAAACACCTGAGTGGTCTGGTAGGAGTCCATGTTCAAGCCTGGCGCATCGATTAATTTGATGTCAATGACTCCGTTTCCCAACAAACTCTCCTCAGCAGTTCTGTATTCCAACACATACACCTTTAAAAGACTATATTTGTCACATTCATAGACCAAGTCTTCAAGATCTTTCAACGCATGAGTTTCATAGGTAGATTTGTCTTTCTGGTCGTAGTCGCTTCCGATAGCCACCGCGTGGACCTCCTCAATGCCGTTATTCTCTCTTTTTGCATCAATCACCTCACAAAACACAGAAGTGCAAGGTTGCTGATCTTCAGGCAACAACTTTCTCTTGAGCAAAGCATTGCAGAAGGTGGATTTGCCCGCATTCAAGTCACCAGTGACGAAAACCTTGGACGAAGTGTCGTCAACCCGGTCTTTCAAATTCAAGAGGTACTTCACCTGCTGGGTCAATTTCTGCTCAAAGAGGCCAGCGACAGATTTCTTATCCAAGGTGGAGATAACGGAGCTGTTGTGGCCCATCTTCAAGTTGAGTTTCAATACCTTGAAATCCGCGGTGGCCACCCCAAACTCGTCTTCTTCTTCCTCGTCTTCCTTGTCTACACCCAAATAGCCCATTTTGGCCTTTGCTACGCTTTTCGACTCGAGATCAGTGTTTCTCCTCACCAACGCCAAGTGCGCCCTTGGAGAGTTCAACAAGACATTTTCCGACTCCGTGCTCTCAGTAGGGAAAAACACCGGTCTCTGCTTGTTTTCATCGGACAATTCATATAATAGTTCAACGGTGTTGTTGATAGAGCGGTCCAACGCCACTCTGTTCTCGTTGTAGTGGAGCTGCTTAATAGAGGCTTTAAATGCTGCAGAGCTGACACTCAGCTGCCGTTGCTTTCTCTCATTAGAGACTCTGGAGCCAGAAGAACCTTCAAATAACGTAGATGATTCGTCATAAAATCCTTCTTCTGGCATGTACATCATGAAGGCGGGGTCGCTGTCGCCTACCACGGTGGAGGTGTCATCATCGTGGACATCAGGTTTGCCGTTACCCACAGGAAGTTTTATCTGCTGGGGCATTTTGGATGTAAATTATTAGTGGAATAGAATGGCAAGGTTTGTAAAGGCAACGGATGTACGGGTGCAGCCTGGGGAAGTGACTGTGGATGGCTGCGAGGCATCTATTCTGTGGAGAAATAGAAGGTTATTAATAAGTACTTGGAAAGGGAAAATGGATTAGGGAAGTAGAAGGAGAAAACATGAGAGATAAAGTATTTGAAATGGAGGGTGTTTGTTTAGGCTATGATCGCTGTAGATCTGGGTTACTGATTATTATTCACTTTCTGCAGAATAGATAGCAAGAGCAATATTCAATGTCCGAAATCTGTTTAATTCACATAATAGTTCTCCAATTGAAAGAATAGTTGGCTCTTCAAGCTTTAAAGTCATTGTCTAATTAGCACCTAGTTGCACTCCGAGTGTTACCTTAGCTTTCCACTGCATCTAATCATCTGAATAGACGTTGAGTTATGAGAAGTCCGTGTGGGATCCTTGAGTTCCCAAGATGGAAAAAAACGAGATCATCTGTATTTCCCAAGCACAATCGACTAGTCGGAAGAAGAAAATTTGAATACATCTAATTATACACTGGAGAATGGTTGATGCTCTAGTATTGAGATTAAAGGCCAATAATGCTAATGAGTCTATAATAGAACATAGCCAATAATATCAGCAAGAAAGCAGAGTACCAAATACCACAGACATCACGTTGAATGTGTCATAATACTTTGTTTCCATAACCTCTTCTCATATGTACTACTCCTAAATCGTTCCACATTCTATGGAATGGATCAACCTATTCTCACAGACTTGTTCAGACCAAACATACCAGAGTAAAGTATACTTGGCAAGCTACCCAGATCCATTATTTTCCTTTCTCTTTCCCATTTTCATCAATCCTCCACAATCAGCTCCATCAGTCTAATTTATGCGGTCTGCAGGACAACTTATATGCCCGATGATAGAGAAACTTTCACTATCTCCCAAAAACGTCTATACTTCTGCCTTCGATGCCGCTTCAAACATTCACAACTTCCCAATTCGGCACCATCGTCGCCGAGCCGCTAACTCCGGAATCGTTTCTGCCCTTTGGCGGAGTGTTCAGTGCTGACCACCAAATCAAGACAGTATCCACTTCTGAAGCTAATTACGGAACGGCCAAAAAAATCCACAAAGTGGCTCCCATAGTCAACAACTACGCCAACTGTGCGAGTGGAGTCCCGGCAACTGCAAACTGGAATATTTTCAGATGCTCCGCTCCAAAGCACTTGATTAAATCTTCAAGTTCCATCCGCAAGACCTACACCTCCAAAGTACTTGAAAGGCATCCGTTTTCCACCCAGACATTCATTCCCATGGGCCAGAACTTGGAGAAGGATTCGTTTTTGGTCATTGTGGCATCAACAGATGAGTCCTCGCTCCAAAAATTGCCCGATCCATCTCTGGTCAAGGCATTTGTTTGTAAAGGTAACCAATCGGTCACTTACGGGGCAGGAACTTGGCATGCACCCATGGTTGTCATTGACGAGACAATTCCACACATTGATTTTGCTGTATTCATCCATGAAAACGGTGTGCCAGAAGAAGATTGCGAGGAATGTTACTTCGAACCAGGATATACTGTTTCTTACCCAGATCCAACGGGCTCGCAATTATAAGCTAGATGATTTATAGAGCCGATCCCTTATACATTCGATCTCTGTAATAGGTTGAGCCTTTTGATTCATTTGAAAAGTCCACAGGCGTAATTGCTCCCCTCCTAGAAATATTCAAGGTACTCTTCCACTAGTTTATCTGCGTATTCCCTCTTTTCTTTATCATCCAATGACTGGAACTTTTCCTTATCGATTCGCAACTTCTGCAAGACTCTTTCTAGATCAAAGTCCGCAGCTTCTTCATCTGGGTCTTCCAAAAGTCCCTTGGCCATTTCGGGAAGTTTATCCTTTTTATGGGCAGCATATTCTTCTGGCAACAGAACCTTCTCCATGTTGGACCATTCATGTGTCTCGAAAATCTCCAAAAGTCTGTCCCTTCCCAATTTTTCTCTGTACTCGTTGATTCCACTTTGTTGTAGATTGACAAATTCAAACCCATTAACAATTACCTGATCTTCGATCTCCTCAACGACCAGCGGGTCCACCTTGCCATCCGCAGCACCAACCACCACAAAAAACACTTCTTCACCGAGAATTTCTCTTATTTTTGCCACAATTTCAAGCTGTTTCTCCAAGCCTATCATATCAACCTTATCCATAGACAAACAGTAGACAAATCCATCTAATGCTTCACGTAGCTCTACAAACTCTTCAGCGGAGAACTCGTCAAACCATTCCGAAAAGCAAATTTCCACAGCCTCTTCCAGAACGATCCTATCATCGGGAAATTCCTCGATAAGAATATTGACATTGACTGTGAAGTACTTGGTGGTCAAGTCACAGTTGTATATTAGCCCACTGTGTGAGTCGGCCAGAATGGTTTCTGTTTCGTAATCGCCGGAGATATGCTGTGCTAGGCGAATTTTCCCCGACTTTGGAGCTCCAACAACTAATACATTACTCGGAGCCATATTGAAAAGCTACAGTAGTTGAAAATCGGTATAGATCTAGGCACATGCAGGAATACTTACAAGTATCGACAGGTTGGGGATAAATTGGGCAAAGAGCTACTCCATAAAAACAATTATTTAACAGATTTATTCTCTGATAGTCCCTCGATTTCCTCAATTTTCCCATCTATTCCTAAAGTTCACACACTCTGTCCCTTCTACCCACCCTCTTTCCTGCACACCGCATTCCATACAATATCCAACAACTACTGATTCTTCTGCAATATGGCTCCCATACGTGTAGAAACAAACGGTACAGACCTCAACGGAAGCAAGGATATCGAGGGAACAGATAAGGATATTGTTGATGCCATTAAACTAGAGAATCTTTTCATCCGAGATGCAGACGTATTCCAGACTTCGTTAAACTCCGAAGATTACCTCGATAGTTTGGCGCCGATAATTACTGATGCGTTAAAGGCCAATGCATTAGCAGATTTTATTTCACAACTTAATGGAATCGTCAAGGGCAAGGACAATGAATTGAACGAATTATCGTTGAATTCCGCCCACGACATCAATACTTGTATCGACACCATTGACCAAGTCTCTCGCCAGTCAGATGACCTTAATCGGAGCTTAGTTCAGGTGAATGAAGTGCTCAACAAGTCTGTGTATGAGCTTATTTCCAAGAAAAAGGCGCTTATTAAGTGTAAGGACACTGAAAGACGTATAAATGATACCATCGAGGTGTTGAATCTCTGTAATCAAGTGCTTGAGATTGCCAATAAGATCCACGACTGGATCAACCAAAACAAATACTTCAGTGCGCTCAAGCTCATAGACGAGCTTACTTCGATTCATTTGGCGAAGGTCAAGGACTTCAGTTTCTCAGTAAAAATTCATGACTCGATTCCACATTTGACTTCCATGATCCAGAGAGAGTCTTTTGACAACTTGTGCAAGACGCTATCGACACAGATTGAGCGGAAAATTGATGCCATTGGCGATGCTATCTTTGAGAATCTTGCTCAGTTACAGGATAACTGGGATAAACTTCGAAGCGACCCTGCAAATCCAGCTTTGCTGCCTCATAGACTCAACTCACCTATTGAGCTATCGATGAGAGATCCAGCGTTTTATCTTAACATCTTTGAGTCCAAGAAACTTGCCATTCATCTTGGTCCTATTTACGACTGTATTCTCGTCTACCAATCGTTGGGAGAAATGGGAGCATTAACTTCTGCATACCATAAGGAGTGGATGAAGAAATACCAGAGGATTATTTATCCCATCACCCTTTCGTCAAACACCAACGAAAATCTGGCATTGTACCACGAACCCATTGTGTCGTTTCCTGATCTCAGTAGCTTGGAAGCATATTTGGAGAAGATTGCTGCATTCTTCGTTGTGGACAAACAATTGAACACAAGAACCAAGTTTGAACTTCGAACCAATGCTACCTCTGATGACTTGTGGGAATCTTTTGCCATTAAGCTCAAGCCTGTCCTCTTGCACTTTTTGGAGAGAACCAAATGGGGTCTTGAAGATTTGGGTGCGTTGGCAGATTTCAAGGATTTGATTGGTAATTTCCTACAGGTGATGGAGAACAGCCAATACAAGATTACAGATCTTTACGAGATCTTGATGTTGATCTTCAAGGACTACTTCTGTCCAATTTTGATTCAGCACTTCAGACTCGAGTTCTTGGAATCGATTCAGTCAGACCACTACATGCCGCTAGTTGTGACAGCCAAAAATGACTATGATAGTGTCATGAAAATCTGTTGGTACAAGAAGGATGCTAGCTTTGCACCCAAAAACATTCAGTCGTTGCCGATTTCCTTTCCGTTCAGCGAAGATTACGTCCACTACTGTTTGGGTGTGAGAACACTTTTGCAGGATATCATTGATTTCACCAGACGCCACTACAACTATGACATGACTGAGCTTAATCAGATTATTGTCAACGAAATCTTCGAAAGAGTTCTTGGAGATGTGCCTGGTGTGGGTATTTGTAATGATATCAAGGAGTTCATTAGCAAGAACTCCAACAACAAAGAGATTATTGCCCAAAGTTACACTAATTTGGAGTACTATCTCTTTAGTTTGTATGAGATGGGCAAGTTGATCGACCGCAGGTTGCGTTCTTGTAATGGTATTGGTATCATCAATATCGACACGAATTCTACGTTCAAATTGAAGGCAATTGAGTTGTTCACTAACGTGCGGAAGTTTTCTGAAGATGCTATATTCAAAATGGTGGACGAAAAGGTCAACTCCTTATTGGACATGTTGGAGTATGATAATTGGTTGCCAGAGACAAGAAACGTGGATCCAAACTTCTTCATTCTTGATTTCTCGCTCTTCTTGGAAAATTTATTCAATTCCATTTTCTCCAATTTACCATCGTCATTCCGAACTTTGGGTTTGTTCAGAAGTTTTGACGTTATTTCCGAGTACTTTTTGCGGCTCTTATACAACGCTCTGAAACTCAATCGAATTGCCGTGGAGAACTTTGATCTAGACGTGAGACACCTTGAGTCTTCCATGGAAAAATTGGCCAGTTCTGATGACGGTGACGAGAAAAGTGGATCTGTGGCATTGCAATCTACGTTTGCTGAGCTTAGACAGAGCATTGATTTGTTGTTATTGAATAACTACGACGAATTTATCACGAACTCAACGTTCAGAATGAGAAGATTCGACAGATTGAAATATGACGATGCCGTGAAGCTCATCAAGAAGATGCAAGTGGTAGACGAACCTAAGAGTGACAATGTTTCGATTCATGACCGAGAATCACAAAATTACTCACCAATGGGATTGGAACGCGAAGGGTCCATTCTCAGTGGATCAGCAGCAAAATTTGCTAAGTGGAGTAAGTTCGGAAAGGATACCTAGGACGATCTTCTCCAGAACAAAAGCTTAGAAGTCCATGATATGGACGATTTCAGAATATCCTCGCGGGCTTCATCCAAAGCCAGTTGCATTTCAGCCTCGAGCTGCCTCGACTTTTCCTTTAGCTGCTGCTCCACCTGCTCATACTCTAATGAGTACCACAATGTATTGAGGGCCATGAATGTTGATGATGCTAGGAGAAATGTGTGAAATAGAGGGTATCTGAAGTCACGTAGCGTTGGCTTTCTTGGCTCAGGCAGTTGACCGTTGAAGTTTTCTGAAAACTTCACCGAGTAGCTACGAGCCAGAGGTCTTTTAATTAGACTTGAGGAAAATCTTAGCGGACTTGAGAGGGAAGATCTGAGCATGGCAGAGAATTGATGGTGTTGAAAGTACAGTGAGAAAGGTTATATGGTGTGGTGCACGGGTGTGATGTCGAGTCAGAAGTAAATGGAAACCTCCAGGCTAGGATTGGCTGCAACGAGGGTGAAATTTCAGCACGACGCAATTCGAATAGGATCTAGTGCTGCTCCACTTCATTTGAGTCAAATCATGTGTTTGGAGTGTCAAAAGGTGAGTACTTCATGGATACCAATGCGAATGAGAATGACAAGAATCGAGCCAAACAGATACAGAAAAAGTTCAAGAAATGCAAAAGGATGAAGATCTCCAAGTAATCACAACATCCTCAATCTTCCCAATGCAAACCTTCCCTCCTACGATATCCTCCAACTACAATTGACCTATCTTCCTGCACAGTGGCCTCACATTCATGTGGCAACTCCTCCAACAACTATATCTACTTGTCCATCATGTTCAGAAATAACTACGACAACGACTCCGTCACATACTCGCCCACCGGACGACTCTTTCAAGTAGAGTACGCCCTCGAGGCCATCAAACAGGGTTCAGCCGCCGTCGGAATTGCGTCGGCCACTCATGTCGTATTGGTGGCATTGAAAAGAAACGCCGAGGAGCTTGGAAGTTACCAGAAGAAAATCATCAAGGTGGATGACCACATGGGAATAGCGTTGGCCGGATTAGCGCCTGATGCCCGTGTTTTGTCCAGCTACTTAAGAAAACTCGCCATGAATTCCAGACTTGTCTTCAACAGACCAATACTGACAAGTAAGGCGGTTTTGTCGATTGCCGACAAGGCGCAGGAAAACACACAACTGTATGGGTCTAGACCGTATGGAGTTGGGTTGTTGGTGGCCGGATGGGATGAGACGGGTGCTCACTTGTACGAGTTTCAGCCATCGGGCTCGGTATTGGAGTACTTTGGAACTGCCATTGGTGCAAGATCTCAGGCGGCCAGAACATACTTGGAGCGCAATTTGGATGAAATTCGTAAATGTACTCTGACAGAGGACCTTATTGTGCACGGATTGAATGCTTTGAGAGACACATTGTCGCAAGATATGGAGTTGACGGTCAAGAACACCTCCATCAGTATCGTGGGCAAGGACCAGGATTTCACAGTGTACGACGACGAGGCCGTACAACCATGGTTGAGCAAGCTCGATTCCACTTCTAATGCGAGAAATAACGACGACGACGAAGAGGAGGAGGAGAAGCCTGAAGAGGATACTACACAAGCAGAAGCTGGCGACCAGCCTGAAGATGATGCTCCTGCTGAAGGTGAGCATTCCGATAGAATGGACACCGACTAGTCTAGAATTAATTCTTGGATCATTAGCGAAAATATGTACATGTAGTCATCATTTGTCTTTGGACAGGTTTTGTTTGAGGGCAACTTTCTGGATAGCACTCATACAAGTTGCCTGAAGATGGTTCACTTCCTCGGTCATTTTGGCCACGTCGTGCAAGATTCCCTTCTCTCTGACGTCGTCGATCTTAGCTCTCAATTGGCTTATGATTTTAAGGATATCTTCTTTCTCATTCTCTTCCATCAAATCTCCGAATTGTAAAACGGCATTCTCTGCGTCTGAACAAAGAATATCAACTCTGGTGGCGTTTTCCACATGCTTCTTATACTCTGCATCCTTTTCCTTGTTGAAAGCACTCTTTTCCAAAATCTCCTTCACTTCTTGCTCAGAAATACCTGTTTGTCCAGAAACTTGGACAGAAACCGAGTTCGGCTTTCCGTAATGAGGCGAATCCTCAGGATATGGCGTCTTGTCCGTAGCAGAAACGTTGATAATTCCGTCGGCATCGATATCGAACGAAACGGCAATCTGAGGAGTGCCTTTTGGTCCAAAGGGAATGTTGGCCAACTTGAAGTTGGCTATCAATTTGTTATCTTTAACCATGGGTCTCTCTCCTTGGAACACACGTACCTCTACACCTGTTTGGCCATCCACAGCAGTGGAAAAGACTTGCTCCTTCTTGACAGGAACAGGGGTGTTTCTGGGGAGAAGAGGACTGAAAATGCCTCCATATGTTTCGATGCCCAAAGTCAACGGAGTTACATCAAGAAGCACCACGTTCTTGATTTGTCCAGACAAAACTGCTCCTTGAATGGCTGCTCCAAGAGCAACAGCCTCATCTGGGTTGACACTGGTGTTTGGTTTCTTCTTGAACAACTCTTCCACGGTTTTTTTGATCTTGGGCATTCTGGTCATTCCTCCAACCAATATCACCTCGTCAATGTCCTTGATGGACAACTCAGCGTCTCTAATACATCTTTTAACTGGATCAATTGTCTTGTTGATCAAATGAAGAGTCATGTTGTCAAGTTCATCCTCGGTGAGAACCATCTTGATGTGCTTGTCTTCCACGATGAAAGGAAGATTGATCTCGGTCTCCTTGACGTGGGAAAGTTCAATCTTGCACTTTTCAGCCGCCTCTCTGATTCTCTGAACAGCAACTCTATCTGATGAGAGATCAATTCCGGTGGTGTTCTTGAAATTGTCCATGATATACCTCATGAGCAAAATGTCAAAGTCCTCCCCTCCAAGATGAGTGTTTCCGTTGGTGGCACGCACTTCGAACACGCAATCTTCGATTTCTAGAATGGAGATGTCGAATGTGCCTCCGCCAAAATCGAAAACAGCAACTACTCCATTGGTTTGCTTCTTATCAATTCCGTAGGCCAATGCAGCTGCTGTGGGCTCATTGATCACTCTCAAGACATTCAACCCGGCCAATTTTCCAGAGTTTTTGGTTGCTTGACGTTGTGAATCGTTGAAATATGCTGGAACAGTCACCACCGCATGTTCAATTTGCCCAGGTAGCTGAGAATCGGCAATTTGTCTCATTTTCTCGAGAATGAAGCCACCAATCTGCGAAGGGGAATATTTTTGGCCCTCAACGGTCTCGACCCAAGCATCTCCGTTGTCGTTTTCGACGATAGCATAGGGAACATTCAGAAGATCTCTCTGAACTTCTTCGTCGTCGAATCTTCGACCCATAAGTCTCTTGGTAGCAAAGAATGTGTTTTTCGAGTTGACCAAAGCCTGCCTTTTGGCTGCGAGTCCTACTAGCGTTTTTGAATCTTTGGTGAATGCTACCACTGACGGAGTGGTCCGTTTACCTTCCTCGTTTTCGAGAATTCGAGGTTCGTTACCTTCGACAATGGCTACTGCTGAGTTTGTCGTACCCAAGTCGATTCCGATGACGCTGTGGCGGAAGCGACGGATTGTGAGGTTTCCAGCGAGCTTTCTATGTAGCTTGAAGCATTGAGCTGAGGATCTGTACATTTTGGATGTGGTTTGAGTCCAAGATGAAGATGTGATCACTTTGGCTGTAGGTAGTGTATGTGAGTGAAAACCGTTCAAAATGGAATGGGTAGGTAGGCTTTGGAAAGTAATTACTTGAAGTATAAATTTTCATAATTTTATGAAAATATGGCACTAATACAGTCATTTCGTCTTTATCGGTTTTGTGAAACTATTTTGGAGTATGAAGGTTGGGCTCTGGTATGACAACTGGTAGCTTCATAGACCTCGGAAAACTTAGCACACATCTTCACCCAGAACAAAAATCTCATAAATTTTTAACAATTTACGAGCCTGTACCAGTAGTTCTCTACTGTCCGTCTAGATTCAATTGAATATCGTGACTTTTACTTTTTCCAAGGACTCGCAATTACTATGAGCAAGTGCTTCCCATGGACTAACAAGTGTGGCTCCATGCAACAGCTGGGGCCGCAAATCTGAACCCAGCTGTTTCGAAACTTGAACATCAATCCAACCCTTGGCGCTTAGCACTCTAGCTTATATCTCTAGATTTTTGACACAAACCGATACTCTTCATCATCAACTAACATCTCACTCAAATAGAACATCCCCATAATAGTAAAGCCTTGCGTGGTCATTAGTCCTTGTGCTGCATTAGGAGAGGTTCTCCCCAAAAGCTCAACGTCGCCCATTCTCATCTTCTGGACTTTCCGATTATGAGTATACACAAGAAAAATGGAGCCCGCTCCATCGTACCGTTCAGCAATCACTCCATATCTGTCTCCCCACTTATTAAATATTATCCGTCCCAGTGCTAGATTCCGCTTGCCAATTTGTAATCTCTGGGGAAATGTCAGGTTCTCTATAATGTATTTCGCCCACTGGAAATGAAATGGTCCGTTGAATGGAACCATTCCCATGAAATAAACCAAGCCATTCTCAACAAGATCGTTCGGCTTGATTCTTTTGTTGAATAAGAGCGTCTTCATGAACTTCATAGAATTTGACCAGTAACTACTGTCAAAGTTTATCTCAGGAACCTCTGAGTACATAATGCGGTCCAAAAACGCTTCTACATGGTTAGAAGGCATCTCGAAAGCCGTGCACAACGTTAACGCTTTGCCGTAATTCATACCCATAGTCATGATTCGCTCTTCTGCGGGACTGGCCAGTGGTCCATTTTCGGCAACAAATCCTTTGCTGTTTGTTCTGAGTCTTAGTCTATATTTCCCGAACATGATCAATTGCTGCGAAATCTTCGGCGAAAACCTGTGAATTTCCGAACCAATCTGGAAAATAAGCTTCCCAAACACTTCCTCGTGCAAGATTTTGGTGAGTATAGCCACGCGGAATATCGAAGGTTCGGCCTTGTGCCCATAGTACTCTCGGAGAATATTGATGCCAGTAGATCGATCATTCTGGTCCCGACAAGGGCGAAGTTCTACGAGCGAAGACAAACCATTTGCTAGAGACTCGATGAATGTTAGGAAATGTTTCTCGTTGGCAAACTTTAATGTCCCCGATGATATGGGAATGAAGCTGCGGGTATATCTTCTCAATTTCTTGATCTGGGTCATACGAATCTTCGAAAGCTCAGGGAAGGCATTGTCAAACCTGCCGATCTCAACCAATAATCTCTCCAAATCGTCTGATTGATCTGGATCAGCCTTTCGTAGAAATTTGACAGCCAAATTGACATTCTGAAGATGCAACAACAGGCGAGACCAACACATACGAGAAATGTTATATGTACAATTAGAACATTCAGTGGCTTCGCAGAACTCTTTCCAATACTTGTTAGCAACGTAGACAATAGGAATGAAGAACTTTTCATCTGTTACAAACGTGGTAAAAACATCGTTGAGTAAGTTGTCTATCTGATTCCACGAGTCGAGGGATTGGCCAGAACCATACCCAGCTATGAATTCTTGCAATGGTTCCATTTCTCTCTCTATACGTTCAAGAACCATTTCAATTTTTCCAATTAATGCATGGAGCCCATAGACTCCAGCTTCAATCTGTTCTTCTTCAATGTAAGAAACCTCATAGGCGTTCAAGGTTTGTGCAAAGTTGGCTCTCCAAACAGCTTGGTACAGATGGTTATTATCGAATAGTAGTTTGAGACTTTTGGAAGTTTGTAGAAGCAGAACATAGTCTTCGATAGAGAGACATGAAAGGACCAAGTCTAGGAGATCAGTGGGTAGATCCCACAAATTCATGAACAAAAGAAGATGATCTCTGGATTGGAGTTCGATGTTAATGGTCATACAGGAAATATGGTAAAACAGCACAATTGGGTGCAAAAATGGTGGTTTGGCAATTGAATAATATTGAGTAATTTAGGAAGTATTTCAGAAGAATGGCAAGTTCTGGATGATTATTGTTGGTGTTTGTAGATCATGGTTGTTGTGAACTGGATCGAACGGAAGAAACAGCGATTACTCCTACTGGTCATTGTTTTCTCTGGTCCCGGATCATTGATTAACATTTAAGGAGTCGTGTTGACATTTTCAAAATTCTTTACAACGTTTCTGTGAATTGGTGGTGAGAAATGCCTTTGGTTTAGAAAGTAGTGAACCTGAGAAACAATTCACATACCTAACCATCTTAGAAAGCTCGAAATTATGACTGTTATAGTCTTGGAAAGATATTGCAGTAATCATCTTTCTTCTGAAAGACGATGATTTCATGCTGTACCGATTGCAGTCAGTTGCTGACTGGAAACACAGCCTTCTGACCAAGACATCATAATTGGAATAGCCTTAAGAGCCAACACAAACAAACACAAATAGATATAGTTGATATGAAAGGGGACAAACATTTCCATAAGCATTCTTGTGGAAGCTGGGAGCCATAAATAAGAGCCGTGGATTACTTTAGAAGACTTTTCAAGAGAGAGGTATCTAATGACTCCAGTTGTGGAAATGGCCGAAATCTCAATCTGTTCTTAAAAAACGCCATCACCGTAGCAGAAGCAATTTAATCGTCATCAGGAAAGCTGAATCTTAATTGCAATAACCAGCGATCTCGACAAATCACTGAATAGTATCAACTATAATCTGCCACAAACTTTGGAGGATATTTTCCATGCTCCATTTCCAGCATCCAATTCCAATTCTAAAGTGAACTGCCAACAATCTTATCTTCCCACCATTACTTCAATCCCTTTGTCCACCATATCTTCTTTCTGCCCGCCATTTTTCTATGAAATTTCTACTCAGTCATCTCCTACTACCCTACCACTCACTATCTCCACACAGTGCGAACATTCTCAACTCATCGCTCACCATGGGAAAAAGAAAAGCCGAGTCCGGAGGAAATAGAAACAAAAAGTATAAGGTCAGTGGATTCATCGACCCCAATACATGCGGAGTCTACGCCACTTGTAATAGAGGCAGAGAGCAGGGATGTCGCAAAGAGTTGATGAATCTCTTCTCAGAGAAACTCGACCTCTGGTACCCAGGCTGGGAAGACAAGATTGAAGACGACCAGGAAGAACAGAAAGAAGAGGAGGTAAATAAAGATGAAGATAAAAAGGTGCAATTGTTTGTGGAAGACAAAATCAAGCAGGAATTGGCCGAATTGAACGGCCCCAACCCAAAGGAAAAGAAATCTAGTCATGCCGTTCTCCAGCCCATCGACCTAGGGTGTGAATGTCTTGTTTTCATCAAAACGAAGAAACCCGTAGAACCAGCCGAACTTGTTCACAAATTGTGTAAAGAATCAGCAGCTTCCAGGGCCAAAAACACCAGATTCACCCAGAAATTGACACCCATCACATTCTCTGTTTCTGCCTCAATGAGTGAGTTGATCAAGCTCGCCGAAAACGTGTTGAAGCCACATTTCCATGCAGAAGACCAGAAGCCTGTGAAGTTTGCCATTCAGGTCACTAGAAGAAACTTCAACACTCTTGAAAAAGACGACATCATCAAAACCATAGCCAATTGCGTGGGCAGAGACCACGGCCATAAGGTGGACTTGAAAAAGTATGAAAAGTTGATCATGGTGGAGTGCTACAAGAATAATATTGGCATGAGTGTGGTGGAAGACTACCTCCGCTACGAGAAGTTCAACTTACAGCAGATTTTCGAGAAGGATATGGGAGAGACGTCCATGTCGCGTGTTGCTGCGTCTACGGAAGAGAAATCGGCTTAAGTACATTAGTTTCTAAAGAATCCATCGGTCTGAATCCATAGCATCGGTCGGACGAGCTTCGACTCTATATAACTCCATATCAGGATTCCATGAAATCGGCTTGAATTAGTAGCAGCTTGGTTTTGTAGCATCGGTTACTAAATAATTTCATTTTCAATTTCTGTTGAACACCAACCGTTCAACCACTTTAGCTCCATTTTTCCAGGCTAGCCAATCGGCTTCACTGTTGGGAACCAAACCCATCTTATTCAATTTCCACACACCAATTCCGGTGTTGGCCAAGTGACAGAGAACAAATACCACTCTGGGCATTATCATGTCGGTGGAATTTCGCTCGTTGGAGAGGTCTTGAAATGCTACGCCAGTTTCAGTGAAAATGGCCCGAAGAGGGTTCCAGAAAAGCATTAGTGTCATCATGATTGGAATCATCTGCAAGGAATTACCTGTCATGTAGCTCATGATCAAGTTCATGGGGATGTTTTTGGCGGGGCTAGTTGCTATTTCCCATGCCTTGCGGACCTTGAGTTCGTCCATTTCCGATTGGGAGGGTTTTTTGACTGGTTCTGATTTTTTGGAATTTACCGATCCAAATTGAAAACCTGGAGGCGACACTATATCGCCCGAAACGGGTGATAAGACTTTGGGATGGAGTAATTCGTCAAAGGGCATGGAGATGAAGGTGTTTTAGTTGGAAATATGTGCAGTAGAGTAGATGTTGTAGTGGGGAATATGAAGAATTGAAAGAATGAAATAAAAAAGTGTAATGGATTGATGGAATGGAATAATGAAATGGAAACAAGGTACTAAACATGCAACAGATTGGTTATTTAAAGCAATACGAACTTCTCTCTTTCCGCAGCTATTCTTTTGCCTGACTTCTACTATTTGTGATTTCGCTACTATCAGAGTTGGAGAGGAATGGAGAATCCCGTTCGACATTACAGACGAAGAATCAGCAGAGAAAAATACTCATCATCCTCAAATGGTAAGTTAGATCATCAGTCAATGCTACAGCAAGGTAGGCAATCGATTTCCTACAATATTTAGACTCGAGCAATACATTAGTAAAAAAAACTATGCAAAATAGAAAAAACCAACAATTGCTTGCCTGCGAACATCTTTTCTTCTCGCAAATTAAACAATTGTGCAGCCAAAGGGAACAACTCCCCTTGCATACTTGACATCCAAGCCCTTGTCCTTTGGTGGAGCAGTAGTTTTGTTCTGAGTAGTTTGAGCGGCCATTGTAGTTATTTAATTGTGTGATGAGGAATGCTTTCATGGCCAGAACGCTTCCTTTTGTAGTTGGGTTCTGATTTGTGATGCTGGGAGCAGATTCGTTGTTTGCTTCACCAGGTTTCCTCATTGGGGTGCGACAATGCTTATCCGGAGATATCATGAGGATCCATAAAAGAGAAGAATATGAAACGTGGGGAGGAAATAAAGAAGAATAGGATAATCTGATGGTAGATGATTAGTGGTGGATTTACTCTTAGAATGTTTTTGGGCCTGTTTCAAGTTAAATGACGAGTGTTATCGATAGACAAGTGAGTAAGATTGTTTGGTGAGGTCAGCCGTTCCGGAAACAATTAACCATTTTAGGAATAATTGATCCACTTCTGAAACAATTTAATGCAACTATTGATTCGCTATTGATCAATGTCCCCGGAGAACATTGCCATGTAGTTTACATCATTAGATGGGATTATAGTGAAGATGAATTATTAACGCCACTAGGAGAATGAATGCAGCTCAAACGCAACAACATATAATTTAGATTCTCAGCGCCATGGAAAACCATTGAGATTTCTGTTTGGAACAGCTACATTTCTCATCTCATATGGAGCAGGAAAAAATTGAATGTTCATATAGTCAAATGCTCATCGGCAATCCTACGAGTCGCTAGGATTTAATGGACTGGATCCCTAAATTTGGTCATCCTCTAGCAAGCTTGCAAAACAGATATCCATATGTTGGTCCAGAGTAAATTGGCCTCGCTTCGCATACTGAGAGAATAATTCACTACCTTGAAATATATTTAAATGAGAAGATATTGATCACCATTAACAAGTACGACTGCTTTAGTTCATTAAAGAATTATATATTTTGCCTTTTGCTAACAACAGAACGAAATCTGGGACATTCTATACATGTGCTATAATCTTGTTAGTTCACTTAGAGAAGGACAAATCAGTCCCTAGCCTATGGACTTGTCCACAATACCAATACTGAAAATATTTCATCAATTCCCAATCAAATGTGCAACATTGAGCCTTACTCTTGATCCGATATCCCCATTAAATGATCGACTCTGGTGAAGTTCATGTACAAGCTTCGGAATTCGATGCGAAATACCCGGGTCTCCCATATGACCAACTCTGCCAACCTAAAATGTAGCTACTCCAAAAATAGCAAATCTTATCATAAATAATCTACTCATGATCATTTTAATCATAATCCCTCTAATCAATCAAATCCAATCATCATTTTGTATTCTTATCTTCCCTCCGCCAGCATACACATTGCGGAACTATTGGCAACCACTAATAACTACCACTATTTCAGCACATCAATACAAATACAAAACGGATGCTCCCAAATATCATCTCGAAGTCACCAAAATCTATAATAATCCCCCCATCACATAACCCAAACTCCAAAGAACCCATCTTCAATTATCACACGTGACCTCCCGTCACGTTCACTATCCCAGTCATCCACCCTTTCTACCACTTTCCAACCCCAATGAATTCCACACTAGATTTCAAGAAAAATCCTCTAAACAAGATCATCGGCCTCTCGGTGGTGCTCTCGGTGGGATTTCTATTGGTGGTGCTCGCCGGCATCTACGGCAATTGGTTTCCGATCGTAGACGGAATCATCTTTGCCATAGCCTATTTGCCGGTGATTATCACCCGAACAGCTTTCAATCTGAGTGATTACGACTTTAATTTCGACCCTCAGACTACGTCACAGACCCTGGTCATCAAGGAGTTTGGAATGTTCTTATCGGCGATGTTGTTGGTGACGGGGTTCTACTTGCCTATTTTGTTGTATCACTCGCTTATTCTCACTAAGACTGCGGTTGTGTTGACCATAATCGGAGGGGTGTTGATCTATGGAACTGTTTATACATTTAGTCAAGTGTTTGATACTGTGGAGGAGGAAATTGACGATTTGGGAGGAGGAGTGATTTAGGAGAGGTAATCTCAAGGATGAGCACTCCGTCATGTTCATAGTAGATGGAAATTATGGGATATGACAAGTGATTTGTGGGAGATCTGGTTGGAAATGAGGTTCAGATGGTCGTTGGGAGAATTGATAGTCCTCCATAGGTGACTATACTTTTAATTCATTAGAGGCGATTCAATACATGAACGTTGTGGTCTCGAATCCTTTCTTGATGTTGTTTCTTGGTGTTCAGATAATCAAGTTCTCCAAGATTGCTTCTTTTCAATTTCTTATATACTACTGATACTCTTCACAATGCATATATTTTCTACAATTGCTCATACTGATGCTACTCTTTCCTTTCGTACTATCTAATCACCACCAGGATCGCACATTTCCATGCATTTCTACCCATTGAGTTTTCTTATTATTTTTGCTGTTGTTATTTCTTTCGGTTCCATGGCATTTTAACATTCAATATTCCTTCACATCAACTCTCTTTTCTTCTTACGTATACTTCCATTTTCACCACCACCACCACCACCACCACCTTATCGTGGTGTACGGGTGTGGTGCCTATCGATCGTTCTCTTCTTCTTCAAAGTAACAACACCTTCACCAAAAATCAATGACGGTAGCCGTGGATTCCGTCACCTCGGCTGAGCGCCAAATAGTCGCCGAGCACCAACTTCGTGAAAAAGTCATCAACGAGGAATTTAAAATTTGGAAGAAAACTGTGCCTCTTCTCTACGACACCATCCACACCCATGTATTGGAATCTCCACTGTTGTCGGTGCAGTTTTTGCCCAACTACGTTGTTTCTGAAAACAAAAACAAAATTTCCGTCCAGCTTGTGTTCGGAACAAACACCTCGGGTAGAGACCAGGACTATGTGAAGTTGGCCCAGTTAGACTTACCAAGTACGCTAGCGCCAGATTTCTCCACGTTTTCAGTGGGCGACACTATACCGATACCCATGAATGGCGATGGGTCAGACGCTTTTACGGTGTTGCAGTCGTGGAAACATCCGGGAGAAGTCAACAGGATCAAAGTATCTCCAAATGGAGAGAAATGGGTCACTTTCGACAACAAGGGTACTGTGCATTTGTATA
The DNA here is from genome assembly GCA_030557965.1 of Sungouiella middelhoveniana. Taxonomy (NCBI): domain Eukaryota; kingdom Fungi; phylum Ascomycota; class Pichiomycetes; order Serinales; family Metschnikowiaceae; genus Sungouiella; species Sungouiella middelhoveniana. The sequence continues at coordinate 118,969 of JANIJQ010000015.1, read as the reverse complement.
ATGGCAAGGACGAAACTCCCGTAGACTTTTCGTACCATACGAGTGAAGGATATGCGTTGGAATGGGTTTCAGAGTCGGAGTTTTTGTCTGGAGCCGACGATTCTCGAATTGCTCTTTGGGACGTCAAGGCAAACTCAAACCCGCTTAAGGAATTCAACTCTCACTCGGCAGTTGTCAACGATGTCAGTTTCAGCAGACCATCCAAGTATCTTTTCGCTTCTGTGGCTGATGATTTCAACACTCATATCCATGATCTCCGTGCTCCGGAAGAGTCGCCTGTGATTCAAATCACAACTAGCCATACCCAGAACGCCACCTCATTCCACCCGCTATTACCTTCGCTTTTCGCCACTGGCGGTAAGGACAATGTGGTGAACTTGTACGATGCCAGAAACACTAAGGAGCCAATCAGAAAGTTTTTCGGTCACAACAACTCGGTCGTGGGTTTGGAGTGGGATACAAACGAACCCAATTTATTGTATTCCTGGGGCTTAGACAAGCGTGTTATCACTTGGGATTTGAACAAGTTGCCTGAGGAGGTTACCTACCCCTCGCCTGAAGGTAGCGAATCTAAAAGGAGAACTAGAGCCACCGATGACCCTTGCTTGACGTTTATCCATGGGGGCCACACCAATAGAATCAACGACTTGAATATTCACCCTAAGATAACCAATCTTTTTGCTACAGTGGGAGACGACAACTTGCTTGAGGTGTACAAGCCAAAGACACTTTTGGAAGACGAAGAGGATGAGGAAGAGGAGAATGAAGAAGAAAAGGAGGAGGAGAAGGAGGAAGAGAATGAGAAAGACGATGCCCAAGATGAGTCCGCAAAGAAAGAGGATGTCGACATGAAGGAGTAGAAACGCTTGTTGTATAATAAAAGTTCAAGGCAAATGGCCCTTTTAGAAGCTCACTAGTCTACATTGATTGTAATCTATTCACAAGATTCATTATGCTACGGTAGCCTCAGTTTCTCATACATTGTATTCTCATTCATTTTCTCATCCTTTCGAAGTTCCATTTCTCGCTTTAGTCTCTCCTCTGGCATATACAATAGTTCCACCATTATCGAACAGAAGTGAAACGCCCAATAGATATAAAAACAAAACCAAGCCAAAATCAAGCGGAAATCAAAATGTAAATTGAAATCTGTCCCCGTAATATTTCCCAAACTTCCAACCTCTGCCCTTCCATCTTTCTCCAATCTCCCCACATCACTCTGACATATAACGCGAAATCATTCCTACTCAATAATTCACCAACTATGGCTGATTCCATCAAAGAAGAAACTCCGACTTCGGTAGCTGGATCTGATGCCGAATTCGACGATCTTGTCCGCAAGAGAAAGTCCAAGTCGCCTGCTTTGCTCTACGAAGCAAAACGGGTAAAAGAAAAAGACGATATAGATCAAACTGAAGATATCGCCAAACAGTACAAAAAGTTCAAGGCCGCTCCCAAGTATAATCTCTATTCGGAGGAAGTATACTGTGTCTGTCGAAAACCAGATCATGGAGGTGAACTCATGGTGGGATGCGATGGTTGTGAAGAGTGGTTTCACTTCAAATGTATGAAGATCAACGTTAAGAACCAAAAGCTCATCGATAGTTTTTTCTGCAAATTTTGCCAGTGGCAGGGTGTTGGTAAGACCAAGTGGCATCGAAAGTGTCGTGTGGAGTCTTGCTACAATCCGATTCGGAAAAACGAAAAGTCAAAGTACTGTTCAGAGGAATGTGGCTTGGAGTATCTCAAGTCCAGATTGGCGGGATCGGATGTATTGAGCAAAAGCGATATCAAGGTGGTGCTCACACATTGTGGAGGCTATGGCGACTTGACCGAAATGGGCAAGGATTTCCCCGAACTTCCAGAAGTTCGTCTGCTCGACATGGACAAGTTACCAATGGAGATCCGGGAAAATCTCCAGGATAACGACATCAAGAAGCAGAGCATTAATAATCTCCTTGAACTGGCGGACCGTAGAAGCGCGTTTTTGGACAGAATCAAGGAAATGATCAAACTCATCAACGAGAAGCTCCAGCAGAAAATGGATCCTTCTGGAGATAGCGACGAAAGCAAGAAGGGAAAGAAGAAGAAAGCAAGGCTGAAAAAGATCGATTTGTGTTGTTTTGACTCCAAACTTTGCGACGAGTCCACGAGAGAAGAATACGACAAAGTAGTGGAGCTGGATGATATCTACAGTGCATTCAAGGAAGAAATCGACGAAATTTTGAATTACTACAACGCAGAAGGGAGTGAGGGCTACAAGGGCACCATTTGCTTGAGCGACAGAAGAAAATGCTTGAGGCACAACGGCTGGCTCAGTCTTCTTACTGATCAGGGGTGGAAACGGAAGTCTGAACTCGAGACGCTGCTTGAACGTTTGGATCAGTATAAGGCAGACACGCTACGGGACTACAGCATTGAGAAATACGAGGAATGTGTGGTTTGAGATGCTACTTCTCCATTACTTCTCATTGACATCTTCTCCGTCCTTACTTCTTCAATCCCTGGATGGTGGCCACAATGGTTCTCCGGTGCATGTACTTTCTAAACTCACACAAGTACACGCCTTGCCAGGTTCCAACAGCAAGTCTTCCGTTCAGAATTGGGATGGAAACACTCACACCGACCGTCGAACTCTTAACGTGGCCAGGCATATCGTCTGGGCCTTCATCTGCGTGGATGTAGAAATTGCCCTCCGGAACCATTCTGTCGAGCGAGGTGGTCAAGTCTGCACGGACATCTGGGTCGCAGTTTTCGTTGAGGGTCAATCCTGCTGAAGTGTGTTGGAGAAACAAGTGTAAGAGTCCAACTTTATAATCTTTAATTTGGGGCACGTTGCGCAACACCTCGTCGGTGATAAGATAGCAACCTTTAGAACGGGCCGGGAGAGTGAATTTGGCTTGATCCCATGACATTTCTGCAATTGTGAGAAGATAAGTGGAGGGTACAGTTGCGATGGACACTGTGCAAGGTTAATAACCAGCAAGTGTGAGGTCCTGCCAGTGTGCAGTGGGTGCGAAAAGTATCAAGAGCCAGTTGGAGAAGGGAGCGATTGAATAGTTGAGAATTGGACATTAGAATGAAGCAGGTGAAAATGGGGAGAATTGGACATTTGAAATTGGTGAAATTTGAAATTGGGAGATTGGGGAAACCGAAATTGGAAATTGGTGAAAATTGAAATTGGAAATAGGTGAGAAGCGCATTACGATACTTGCGGATTCAATTGCTTCTCTCTACATTCGAACTCAAACATCAATTAACTACACCGTCTTCTTGCTGTACACAAAACACCCTTCTTCCTCCCTCCAACCTCCAACGTACTCCATCTCGTATTGAAGTGCAAGGCTGGAGGCGCCAACAACCATCTTGGTGAGTCCCTCCACCACATATATGGCGTTGTGCCATGGTGTAGGAATGTGGAGATAGCGATCCTCAACATCTTGGCTATGGTTCTGAGGCGCACAGTTGTCAGGATCCAACAATCGAATACCAAACTTGGGCCCGCAGTTGGGGTGGGCATGGATGGAAAGACGCAAGTGGAAGGGAAACATCAACTCAACCAAATTGGAGTAGGCATCGTTTCGGCGGATCATCTCAAACGCAACCTGCGAAACCAACTTCTTGAACTTCTTCTTAGAGAGCTGCTTCGAATTTTGGTACTGTGTCAAGTCGTCGTACATGAACTTATTGAAGCCACGATACAAGTACAATCTGGGGTGGTGGGGCGTGTTGATTTGCAGTCTCAACAAGTCTGCATTCTCGTCGCACCCCAACATCATGATCTTTCTGTTTGTCTCCGTTTCCCGGTCCAACTTGGTGTCAAGAAAGTGGTCCACAGTGACCTCCAGCAATAACGGCTCGACAAGATGCTTACTTTCAGCGGCAAAGCAGTCATTCAATCCACGGAAAACGACGCCGTCGAAACCATCCGGCCTCAACCTGTGATACAACTTCTTGAGGCTCGCGGTGTATGCATCCACTATATCATCATCAACATTGATACAGTCGCTGAAGACATGGCCGTCGCTGACAATGAAGAACTTCATACCGGGAGCATATATTCTATTCACCAGTTCAACAAACTCGATGATTTGCTTGATGGCCAACTCCTCTCCCTTGTCTGGAGAAGTGCCAGCTACCTTGTCAATGTTAGATGACTTACAGGGGAATGCTGGGAGAACTGCCTCGATAGGAAGGCCTCTGGAGGTGAAAAACTCGACGTTGCGGATAAACATGTGTCTTCCCTCGGGCCATCTGTCTACTTTTGCGCAGTGCTTGATTGTAGTTTCGAAGATTTGAGCAACCTTCTCAGCAACATAGATGGATTTGATGGTTAAATTGGCCATAGAGTCCGCAATTCCAGCATCGGGGAACTCGATGTTACCATTCTTGAGAATGGTGGCCATGAACCACATTTCGAACGTGGAAGGGTCGACCTTGGAGGTGATGAATCCACACACCACATCGTTAGTGATGTGATGTTCGAAGATCATGTGGTCATGGGCAACCTTCACCACGACCTGGTCGGTTTGATCAGCCTTTGGATACGCAGTGGCATTTTTCACCAAGTTCCAGACCGCGTTGTCGTCGAGGGCGACCTTCTTCTGGTTTCTAAGACTCAAGAACTTTTCATCGTTGCGACTATATATGAACTGGATACGAGCGAATATAGTTTGGTTGATGACAGTCATGGATGATTGTGAATGACAAAGACAGCCATTATAAACGATCTATTTTATATATTGAGTTGGTGATGGTTATGCTGCTGGAATTTCCACTGGCAATGCGCAAGTACTACTTTCCATGAATACTCTGCGAAGTGGACTAGCGCTTGGAGACGCCAGCTCCGATTGCTGGGGCCTACATGAAACACCCTAAATTACCGTATGTAATGTTCTGTATGGTTTTATGTGTATGTGTCTGATAGTCTATAGAACAAAACTAGCCTTGCCGTTTCGGCCAGCGAAAGACGAGGCGAGCTTCATCAGCAGAGCATGGATGCTATTCAGCGAATGTTGTCTAGAAACACCTGCGGAAGTTACTGGAGTAGAGAATGCAGTGACCTGTTCAGGCGAAAAGCACCTTTCTCCCAAAATTCTTTGTTGTAGAGGTTCCAAGGAAAGTCGAGAAGACGATGATGAAGCCGCATCAAATTTGGCCAGAATGGCCACGAAATTGGAAATAGACCGCTGGTTTCGGTGAAGCTGCCACACGGCATCCTGAAGCTTCTGGAACGACGCCACTGATGCCATTGGTGAAGTATTGGACCCACTGATAAATGGATGGTCAAGAGCGTCGCCAGCAGTCAATCTTTTCGAAGGATCTACCTGGAAACACTGGGCCATGAAGTCCTTTGCATTGTCCAGAATGTTGTACCAGTACTCTGCGGGCTCAAACACATAGTCTCCGTTGGAGATTAGCTCCTTCGTCTCGTCGTCGGTGTCGCAATCAAAAGGCATGTATCCACTAAGCATGAAGTAGGTGAGAACTCCGACGGCCCACATATCCACGGGAAAACTATGTCCAGAACGAGCAACAACTTCCGGAGCCAAATAACTGAGTGTTCCACTGCAGTCGGTGACGGTTGCTCCATGGGCAAGGATCTTGGCATGACCGAAGTCCGCCAATAGCATCAGCGAGTCTCTTGAGCGGCTAGCAAAGAGAATATTCTCAGCCTTGACGTCACGATGCACCACGTTGTTTCCGTGGAGATGGGCCAATGCAGATAAGAGTGTGGAGAGAATTCGGCGAGTTTCGGACATAGTGAGCTTTCCTTCTGGGGCAGAAGTGATCTTATCAAAGAGTTCTCCACCATTAGCGAGTTCTGTGACCAAGTAGAAGTAGTCTGAAGTTTCGAAGTAGTCCACCATCAGGAGGATATTCTTGTGTCCATTCAGCAGAGCCTTGAGGATCTGGAACTCCGACTGAAGCATGGTTTCCATGCCATATATAAGCTTCTTGGAATATCTTTTCGCTGCATAATGTCTTCCGGTAACAGCGTTTTTGCATTCGTATACATGGGAGTATGAACCGGTTCCCAACACTTTCTTGGAGAGAATGTATGGGCAGGGCATATTGTATTGATCAGACGACGACTTGGTGATGCGAGTAGCCAGAAATGCGGGCCAGACTTGGGTGGACATAGCGAGGATTGTGATAAAAGGAAAAAGGGTGGAACAAAGGATAATAAGGTAAGAAGACGGTTAAGCTAAATGCTTTTGGCAAAGTCAAAAGAGCATAGAATGTGAGTGCATCTTATGGAAATAACGGGGTATCTACCGGTGTGCACGTCGGAAAAAATAATTGCAGGATTCTCCGGCTTGCATAATTCCCCCCACGGGCGCCTAACAGAAGTGTGGGTTCGATACATGAAAATACACTTATCAGCAAGAAACGTGCCACCCGTATGTGTGGATCATCGGGAAATGTGTTATAAGTGGAAGTGTCAATTTATACACTGAGTTACCGATAACTGGGGTTACTGTGACTAATACATGACTTACGCAATCCTGCAGGCATTGCTTTGCTCCGTCAGTTTTTCCGGGCAGACGAACCAGGTGACCCAAAATATTGTGGAGGATGCGCGCATATCGTCATCGGCGAAAACATGCATTGCGAGCGGAGAAATTTCGACAAGTGGAGGTGGGAAAAGTGGGTGGCCCCTAGGCGACCAATAGCAATATCGGGCAGCGCCGGTGGTGTGGGGAGATTCCGATATTGTTTTTATGCTGCCGGTAACTAGGGAAAAGAGGTGTGGGTCAACCTAGCTTTCTACTTGATCGATGCTCTATTTTCATGAGCTATTCTAACTTTTTCGTTGTCTAGCAGCTTAAAATTCGTTATGATAAGTTGTTGGTAGACATCGACTTACTTTTGCAAAGTAGGACTTTTATTAATGGTTCCGGATGAGGAAATCATTTGTGGTGAGCAATACTTCCCCTCGGATGTTGGTCGCTACGCTGTTCAAGCATAACACTGTGATAATTTGAATTTTTTGTTACAACGTTTGGTATGCATTTTATGGTAACTGAGGCAGACTGTGTTATGTGCAGGTCAGTACCACTGGAACAAACGGAAATGAGAAGGAAATGTTTAGGGTAACTCCAACTGATTTGTTCTGGGACGTATTGATGCTGTCGTATAGATGCAGTGGATGGAAGTAATGAAGAGAGAATGATAAAAGTTGGCAAAGCAGCCCTCAACACAAGATACAAGCAAAGACCTCGTTACATAACGCTAATTTAGCATCTGTAACATGTTGAGATAGTAATTACTCCAGTAATAACTAACAATTTCATTTTATAAAGTGTTAACATCAATTTCAAACTACCAAATAGTTTCATTTAGGAAAGATTTTGTTTCACGTGACTTCTATTCGCGTGACTGAATTCACGTGATCTCCATCGCATCGCATTGGTTTTTCCTATATTCATGTACAATTCTTTCAAGTACCAATTATGGACGGATCTGGCCTCAGTTTGTCCAATTTGAAGGACAAGATCTCGTCAAAACTCTTGGGATCTCAGAAGGAAAACTCAAAATCTTCCAAAAAGTCAAGCAAAAAAGAAAATGGCCAGCTGAAAGATAAAAAGGTATCAAAAGATTCGAAGAAGGATTCAAAAAATCACAAGAAGACTTCAAAGGATTCCAAGAAAGGCCCTACCAACTCCAAGGATACTACGAATTCCAATTCCTCCCTTCAAGAAGATTTGAGGCGTGAAGCTTTGGCCCTTGGAGCTAGCGAGAAAGATTTGGAATTATTGAATGGATTAGATGACGAAGAGAGCGAAACTGAGTTTGGAAACTCCGGGAACGATCAAGAGTTGAACGCAGACCTCGCCAAGTTTATGACTGGACTCGGATTCCTGGGCGAGGTGGTGGTTGTCAGTGAAGAAGAACAAGAAGAACAAGAAGAGGAAATTCAGGAGGAAAGTCAAGAGGAGGAAGAGCAGGAGGACGAAAAAGGAGAGGCTGATGATGATGATGATGATGATGACGACGAAGAAGAAGAAGACAAAAAAGATCAAGAATCAGGTAACACTGTTCAGGTCCAGATCGCCCTGCTCAAACCTAAAACTTCTGATAAAGTAACCGACCTCAAGTCTGTCAGCAGCAGCAAACTCAAAATCGAAAACAGAATCGACTGGTACAACATCGAAACTGCTCCCATCGAAAATCCAGAAAAATTGGACAGATTTGCCTTGGAAAGAATCACAGACAGAGCCAAGGCCATTGTAGAGCAAGAAAACAAAACATACTTAGAGGAGTTTGCTTCGGACAACTCGCAAAGAAAGTTCTTGTCCCAAGTTCTCTCCGATGGTACATTGAACGATAAAATCTCTGCATTGACGTTGTTGGTTCAGGAGGCACCGTTGCATAATATGAAAGCTTTCGAGACGCTTTTGACCTACTGCGAGAAGAAGTCTAGAACGGCGGCTTTGCAGGCCATCGATGCCATGAAGGATTTGTTCTTGAACGGTTTGTTGCCCGACAGAAAGCTTGTTTCATTGTTCAAGCAGTCTCTCTCCAAAGATGCCAGTGACGAGAAAGTCGCTTTGGCCTACTACGAGGACTATCTTAAAAAGAGCTACTTCAAGTTTATCCAGATTCTCGAACATTTGTCCCACGATCCAATTTTGCACGTCAGAATGAACGTTGTGTCACACATTTTCGACTTGTTGAAAGCCAAGCCAGAACAGGAAGCCAACTTGCTTAGATTGGGAGTCAACAAGCTTGGTGACGTGGAGAATAAGGTGGCAGCCAAAACATCCTACCAAATCCTTCAGTTGGAGCAGGCACACCCCGCCATGAAGAAAATCATCACAGATTCCGTCACCGATATGGTGCTTCAAAAAGCCAATGACTACCATGCACAATATTTCACCATTCTCACACTTAACCAAACCATTTTGACAAGAAAGGAACCGGACTTGGCCAACGCCTTGGTAAAGACATATTTTTCGTTGTTTGAGAAGGTATTGTATGAATCGGACCCAGCACGTAAAGAAAGCAAGGAAGACAAGGTTTTGGGAACTCACGAGAGAGGCAGAAAAAACAATAGAATGGCCTTCAAAAAAGGTAAGAAGGGAGGAAGATCTGTCAAGGTCGCAGAGAAGTCCGAAGAGGAAGTCATCGAGGAGAAATCGGCCAAGATGTTCTCTGCTTTGCTCACTGGATTGAATCGTGCATTCCCATTCGCAGATTTACCTTCAGACATCTACATGAAGCACTTGAACACCTTGTACAAGATCACCCACTCTACCAACTTCAACACTTCTGTCCAGGCGTTGGTGTTGGTGCAGCATATTGTCTCTCAGCAGGATTTAGATGCCGACAGATTCTACAGAACTCTTTATGAGTCTTTGTTGGATCCTAGATTGGTTTCTTCTTCCAAGCAGGGTATCTACTTGAACCTTCTCTTCAAGTCGTTGAAAAACGATATTCAGAATGTTCCTAGAGTGTTGGCATTTGTCCATAGAATCTTGCAGATTTGTGCCCACTGGATTAACATCGGAGCTATTGCCGGTATGTTCTACTTGCTCATGCAGTTGAGCAAGACGTTCCCACAGATCCTCGAATTGATGGAGCCAAAGGAGGCCAGACCAGATTTCCGCGGTGCAGAAGATGAGTCTAAAGCTGGCGATGACACAAAGGAATACGATCCACGAAAGAGAAACCCAGAGTATGCCAATGCAGACAACTCTTGCTTGTGGGAGATGTCGCAGTTCCTCAATCATTACCACCCCACTGTTTCCATTTATGCCCAGTCGCTTCTTGACGGAGAAGTTCAGCCAAAGCCAGACTTGGGATTGTTCTCTTTGGCGCACTTCTTGGATAGATTTGTCTACAAAAACGTTAAGCAGAATGGAGTCACCAGAGGCTCCTCCATCATGCAGCCCCTTGGTGGTGGCCACACCGGTTCACTTCTTGTGAAAGCAACGAATACCTCCTTCAAGGAGGTTCCTGTCAACACCATCGACTGGTTGTCCAAGAAAGCCAGCGACATCAGACCAGATGAGAAGTTCTTCTACCAGTACTTTACTGGTAACACCAGGAAGATCAGAACTAAGAAGGCTCGTTCAAGTGAAGGAGATGACGATGAAGATGAAGAGCAAATGGGGGATGATGACGTTTGGGATGCATTGGTCAAGCTGAAGCCAGATGTGGAAGGACTTTCTGACGACGAGGGGTTCTCGGATATGGATGAAGCAGATTTCTCAGATATGAGTGAAGCGGGCGAAGAGGATGAGTTGGATGGGGGAGAATTTGACGAAGAGTTCGGCGACGAGGAGATCGGCGAAGAAGAGTTCGGCGAAGAGGACGGAGAGATGTTCGATATGGACGGATCGGATGAAGTCGGGTCCGACGACGAGCCCCAGATGGTGGCAGGAGATTCGGATAGCGAAGATTCTCTTGGCTCAGAAGATACAGGGAAGAAACGGTCTCGGAAGGATGAGGGCACTAGGGCCAAGAAACAGAAGTTGCTGAGCCTTCCAGTGTTTGCTTCTGTTGACGATTACTCCCAGTACTTGGACTCTGACGACGAATAGATGCATTCTACAATTAATACTTAGCACAATATACCTCGGCACAATCGCTATCTGTAGCCGGCAGCAATTTCAAGCATCCAGAACCCTAAGTTATGACACGATGATCATGCAGGGTGGGTCCGGCAATTACACCAAGTGCCAGTGCCCCCAATAGGGATCCTGCATGCAATTCGCCGTTATCTAAGGAGGCATTCCAGAATCTCCTCGGAACGGTAGTCGGATCCTACCGGGATTCTTCCAGTGCGCCAGCTTGGAGCAAATTTTGTCGGCTGGAAACATCAATGAAAGCTCGGGCCATACAACGTTCAAAGTCATAGCAGAGCAAAATCAAGGAGTTTTACGCCCCCAAAATACGTTAGCGGGAAAAAATAATCCCTTGCCGATCGCCGAGCTAAATGTATCGAACGTTTTTCGTTTCCTGCACCGTTGCATCAAACAAGAAATAACTCTTCGAAAAATTGCTTTTTTCCTGTACTTCGTAAAAGTTGCACATAACTTGCAGAGGGCCCCTACGCCCATAAAAATTTCTATCTTCTACTGTCCACATATATATTCGACATTTTTATCGATCCCCCGCCTGCCCATCACTTTTCGAGTTCACAAACGTCCACGTATTCAATGGTGCACAAAGTGGTCGACGGACTCACCGCACTTAATGTACCCTACGATATCCTTCTCATGGGCCAGAAAGGTGTGGGTAAAACTTCACTAATCTACAAATATGTATGTGATTGCTGGGACCACCCGTCCACTTCACATGCTGGTCAGTTCCATTCCACCTGCGTCAGCTTACCCAACAACGTCCACTCCAGTTCTGCGTCAAGCGCCTCAATATACCATGACTTGACTATCTTGGACAGCACTTCATTGTCTCAAGGGTCATATTCTTCACGAAGAGCACAGCAAGTGAAGAATGCCCGTACCATCATATTTGCATACTCTGTCGCCGACAGGGAATCGTTTGAAGCCGTCCAATACGATATTGAAGCGGTTCAGATGATGAGAAATGACGACCTTCCGCCTTTTGTAGTGGCAGGGTTGAAACTGGATATGTATGACCGCGAGACGCTGTATCAGGAAGGCGCTGACTTTGCTCAGAAATATCGAGCTATTGCATTTTGCGAGGTGTCTTCTAGAGATGGAACTAATGTGGAGGATGTGTTTTCTCCGTTGGTGGAGGTTATTTTCAAGAACAAACTCGATCGGCAGGAAGCGGGTGCGCTAGATATGTTGTCATTGATGGATGTGTTGTCGGAAAACCCCGATACTCTCGATGTCAACCGCTCTCTACACAAGGAGTCTAGCGGAGAGATTGCGCTGATTCCAAAATCTGCTGTTCATCTGCAATCACAGAGAAAACCAACCCGAACTTCTCACAAAGACTACACGCATCCGCAAGCAGATAAAACTGGTTGTTGCATTATTATGTAAAACATTTTGTCGAATTCGACTCCCCTGGCATTAATACACTTGCATTTCATAGAAATCATCACCAACTTGTAGCTCCGAGCCAGACCATTACACTGGCGCATCGTCTGCAATATGCGAAAAGCCTCGGAACTGCTCTTGCATCTCTGAGGTCAACACTGTATTGACAGGCGTCAATCTTGGTGTCTCTGAAGTAAATTCTTGGTCGAAATTTGAGTAATCATGCTCGCTGGTCACCTCAGGAATATATGGAGGTTCAATCCGCATGTTCAACACGTCGTCAAAGTTGACATCCAGGAAGTACAGGTGCTCCATGATTTCCAATGCATCTCTTTCTCCGCTACCAAGTCTCTCTGCGGGATCCTTAGTCAATAACGCTTGCAACACAAGTGCCGTTTGTCGTGGCATGCTCATTGGATATCTCACATCATCGTGTTGAATGGCATTAAAAATATCATCCTCGTCGTCACCTTGAAATGGACTCCGACACAACAACATTTGGAACATTAACACACCAAAGGCCCACCAATCCACCGACCGATCGTATGGCTTGTCTGCGATAATCTCCGGAGCCATGAACTCTGGCGTGCCGCAGAAAGTAGCCGTGGTGTTCCTGTGCCACATGTTTTCTTTACACAAGCCGTAGTCAGCAATCTTAATATGACCCAGAGTGGTCAACAAAATGTTATCCAACTTCAAGTCACGGTAGACGATACCATTGTCATGGAAGTACTTCAATGCCAATAGCACTTCACAAGCATAGAACTTGGCTCTGGGCCCGGAGAATCTGGACTTTTGGATGTGCCACATCAAATCTCCTCCAGACACGTACTCCATTACGAAATAGATTCTGTTTTCCGTCTGGAAACAGCAGTGCAAGTTCAACAAGAATGGATGCATCTCTCTGTTCGCAGTCAAGAACACTCGCTTTTCAGATTTCACGCTCTCGGCTTCCTCATGTTCAACAATGAAATCCTTCTTCAACACCTTAATTGCACAGAGCTTCAGAGTGTGTCTAGATTCAGCTAACATGACCTTACCAAAGTTACCCTTACCTAACACCGCAAGAAATTGGAAGTCATCCAAGCCAACCTTCCGTTTCCGGCGTCTCAGTTTGTGGGAACGCTGATGGTCGGTAGTCAGTTCGCTGATTGAGCTTGAAGGAGCATGATGCTTCAGAACACTTGGAACTGTCATAGATTGGTCGACGTCGACAACCATATTATTGTAGTCCATGCCATTGAAAGTATTGTCATTCTGTTCTTCCATTGCTGGAACCTCGAATGGATTTACCATATCAGCTGGCGCATTGGCCCTTCTCGGGTCAAAAGTAGGTCCTGCATTACTCTGGTTCGGAGGATAAGTTATCAGTGCATAACTGTGGCCCTCGGAGTATCTGTCTTGTTCTGGTTCTTCTGGAGGAGGTGGTGGCCTTCTGGAACCCCTTGGCCTAGTATATGGAGCCTCAACCGTTGGCTGGTATTGGTTTGCAGACTGTGTTGGCAACCTGGCAGTGTAGCCTTGCTCCTCTTCTTCTTCCGCCTGACCTCGCTGCTGGATTCGCTGTGGATAGTCCATTGGGTCCATTGTCGCATAACTTGGAGGAATTGTCTGCTCGGGAATGTGACCTTGAGGGGGTTGCGGCAATTCTTTCTGTGTCCGCAATTCAGACTGCTGTCTAGTGCGCTCCGGTGATATGTCAACCCTGCCATTTGGCTGTATTGTTGGCTTGCCAGTTGGCTTCGTCGACTTGATGGTGGTCAAAATTTTATTGGCCATCTCCATAGACATACCACAGAAGTCGGGAACCAAGTGGGTGCATTGGGCGTGACACATGACACCACACTCCGAACACTTGCGGACATTCTTTCTGCCCCAAGGCAAAATGTGTCCACAGTGACAACACCATTTTGTTCCTCTGTTCAGAACTGGTTCAAATCTGTGAGGAATACGGTGGTTCAACTTAGCTTCATCGTCTAGTGTCGTTCCAGACTTCAGAATACATTTTGTCACCACCTTCTGGTAACACTTCTTGTGACACAAGAATTTACAGTCTTGGCATTGGAATCCTGAATAACGCAAGAACTCTCCACAGAGCGCACAGCACATGATGTTGTAGAACAGTTTCTGTACAAATTGGTGACCGTGCTGCTCAAATACCTCCTCTTTCTTTTGACGAATGGCACCGTGACGGCCCAACGCACCCATGAAGTTAGATTTGCCCACAGCTTGAGATTTCTCAAAACTCAAGTTGATGAGGATTTGGCCCACGGGTTCAAGATTCACCCATGCTGAAACCTGCATCGCCTTGGAATCATTCTTGGATGGAATGTCCTCACTTTTATCGACAGCAATCGTGCCATCCGAAGCGCTTCCCGAGTTTCTAGGGCTATGCAGATGCAGTGGTTGGACGTTTTGCTGTCCAGAAGAAGGATGTCCGGGCAATCTCAGGGCCGGAATCCAGCCATCGTTGCCCATTTCGGCAGCAACCTTCTTTTTTCTGATTTCCTCAGCGATATCAGAGAGAAGCACCCACGCCAACGCCACAGGGATACGCTGCGCGCCAGACTTATCGTAGACGGCGATTTCCATTTCGTGGGCCTTCTCCACCTCGATAACAAACTCCTCATTAAATTTGCCCACACGAGATCCATTCGTTTTGGCTCTTTCCACGTCATCGACCTTAATCGACACAATCGACTCGGGCTTCTTGTTAAACATGGGCAGCGCGATGTGGTCAATGTCTCTGATGCATGTGATGGTGACAGTAAGACGTCCAGTCAATGGTTTACGAGCAAACTTAGGAGCATTCATCACCTCCATATCACGGTTAACTTCCTCTACATTCACGTGCATGCCCTGGTACTTTTTCAACGACTTGTTGAGCAACTGGATGCGCTGATCCGACTCGAGTTTCCCGCCCTCTGCTGCGCTGGACGACGATTTGTCTCCATCCATCAAATACAAGTGCGAGATCTTCTCGTTAGCGGCACGATACTGGTTCTCGACTTGTAATTTGAACTGTAGTTGCTGGAGCATATACTGGATCTTGTGGCCGAGCGATGGACAGTCGTATTTGATGAGATCAAACCGTGAGTAGAGTGGTTGAGCCATCGAAGTGACTCGAGGTCTTGTAGTCGCCGACGTCGATTCTGGAGCCTCATTATCGGGCTGAAGCAGAACCTTCTCCAACGTCTCGCGAAGATAATCGATATTGCTCTGAGTTTCCCGGATTTGGTTGTTGCATCGTTGGATCACCTCTTGATTGGAAGTATTCCGCTTGACCGCCTGGAACCCCTGAATAAGCTTGTATTCCCGGTCGATTTTGGAACGGATATCGTTGAGCACATTATCCTTGGGCTTCGACATGGCTGCTAAGTTCGTGATACTGCCGACCCCTGGGTTTTAGAAACAGATCGTGACTAAGTTAGATAGTGTTGACAAGTTGCCCGAAAGAATCAGAGAGGCTGGGGTCACGTGATGTGGAGGATAGTGGGTGGGGGGATATCTGGTAGAAGAACGGGGATATTGCTATTTGAAGATTAGGATGGGTTTTTGTAGGTGTCGGATTGGGTTGAATTATCTTTTGTGGATGGATTTGAGGTGTTTTTGGTGTTTTTCTCCTGCCCTTTCTCTGTACCTTTTTTTATTGTCTTGCTCATTAAAATAGATGTAGGAAAGGCTCACAACCAGATCGGCTTTGATACCAGTGAGAGAGCTTTTGGGTACAAGATACTGGAAGGTAATATAGTGAAAGATTGGATTGAATTCGTAAAATTTGCTTTCATTTGCCATATTAGAGAATTAGATGTTTCTGGAACTTAGTGAATGAACCAAACCCGTTGTTCGATGTGAAATGTAATCTAATGCCACATCTTCGTTGGTAAAAATACTAACGAGTGTTGGTATTGCAATTCTATATAAGTTTCCTGTAACAATCACATCGCTTGCTAAGGGTAAGCCAAGAATTGGACTGGACGAAACCCTGAACGATATCTTGTCACCATCTTGATTACCAAGAAGTGAACCTTTAATCCAGAAGCACCTCCATTCTTCCTGCATTCCTTTCCAAAGGTTCTTCGTAAGATCCCATTTCTATTCTTCTTTTCATTGCATCATCTCTCTACTTGCTGTTGCATCGACAGTTACAATCCGGAACAGGACACACATAGTGCTTGCTGAACCATTCCTCAGCATGATGTGCATGGTACCCGTGGTTACAACTCAAACAAAAACTGAACTTATTGTTGAAGTTTTGATGGAGCTGCTCCAATATTCCATCTTCACCCTTGGGCTCTGCCGCACTGGGAATGGCAGTGCCCAATGTAAGAAGACAAATTGCACATCGAGGAAGGGGCGCCCTACAATGTGGACACACACTAAAGTCTTGCATGGGTCCCTTGAGATTGAGCCGATGATTGAATTGCTGGATCATCATCAGGGTATTCGAAGATCCCTTCATGCTCTTCGCTCCAGGCATCGACATGTTCTTGTTGCATCTTAAACACTGAAGATAAACCTGACGAGGTGCAGCCTTGAGCGTGGTGATGTTGTTGGATGTCTTGGACAGTTTGGTTCTGGCAACATCAAACTGGGCCCTAATCTTGAACAATGCCCACAGATTAAGAAGTTCTCGGTAGCAATCGACCCAGTGGTCCACTCGGGCATCCTTGAAATACCTCGGAACAGCGAATTGCGCCATTAATGCTGCAGTTTGGACATCCGAAGTTCTGTCTACATAGCTCTGGAGGAGATCGATTCCTCGATGGGTAAGTCCCGTCAAAATCAACCCTTCGAGCTCTCCGCGGGTCACCACCGTGTCCGCCAACCTTTTCAAGTAGACATTCAAATCTTTATCGGAAAGGAAACGGATAGCAATGCCAATACGTTCTCGTAATGGTAATGCATGTTCGTCGAGCACATCCCACCAATTTCTGTCAGCAATGAACGCAAAAATAGCTCTCAAGTATGGGCTTTCAAGTTCCAGTGAAAGCTTTCTACATTGGTCATTCCATGGCAGATTCACGTGAGAATCTTTGTATGCCAAGTATCCTGCCACAGCTGTCGACATCAACTGAAGTCTCTCTTTCTTCGACAGCGCCAAGATCTCCACTGCTCTGGGGACATTTCCGTGGAAGACCGCCCATCCAGCAGCCTTTTCCACCTCGCCATTGTTGACGAGATCATTGAGCTTCTCATCAAACTCACTCTCTGTAAGATACCATCCACTCACTATAAGACAGAGCTTTCTCTGGAGCTTGAAGTCGCTCAGGCTGAAGATGCTTATTCCCGACGATTTCTTACCCTTGCTTGACACGATGGCCCGCACCGCATTGGAAAACATCAGCTTTGTCACCTGCTGCTTCAACGTGGCCCGGTTTTGGCCCTGGAGCTCCTCCATCCCTCCCCACATCGCCAAAACGCCAATGTATCCCAAGTCCACCCCTTCACTCACCATTGTACCCTTGTCGAGGGACTTTTTGGCAAGAGCAAGCCAATTCCAGGTACTCCGCACGGCTAAGGAGGAGCCAACGCTTTCAACTTGGACAAGAACTTCCACATTTTTCTCGGGGTTCACTCCGTAACCCAAAAGCGCCCTCTGTCTAATCTTGCTGCATATATCGTTTGACATGACGTCGGAAAGATCTAAAATATGACGTAGCAGAATGAACTCCTCGTCATCGTCATAATTTTTATATGTTGGTTCATGTTTGGGCTCAGTAGAAGGAGTAGTGATAGGGCCTGTACTCTCTTCGTCATCAATAGTCGATACGATTTCCTCGGAGAACTCCGGATGATATTCGTACTCTCTCTGGTCAGGTGCACCTTGAGAAGAGTGTGGTGCCAAAGGTTTGGGATCAGCGATGGTTCGATCGTCCATGAAATTAGTAAGGGTGCCCTCTGGACCCGCCATGGTGAACTCATTGTATGAATTGAAGTCTAACGACTCAATGCTCTCCACCACAGGCATCCGGAACACCAGGCCCTTCTCTCTCATACATACAAAGTTGGTTGATGTAATGGACGAAGTATCGGGCGAGTAGTCGAAGGAAATAACACGAGGCAAGTCAGTTTTCGAGTCGAGCACGAGTGCAACAAAGAGAGAGTCGCTTTTCGGATCATATAGCTCGGCTGCCTGACGCTTCAAGCTCGAAACAGTATCAGATCTCGAAGTGAATGTAGCCACCGAATTCAGAGCAGGCACACACCCAGTGTTCCATCGCCGAATGAGATTTCCGTTGAAAACAGCAGCAAACTCGCCCCTTCTCACCGTCGAGTACCGGAAACATGCGGTGTGGCGCCGCAGCAGGTCCGACACCAATTTGGAAAAGTAAAGTGCTGGAGCCTCCGTTGTCACTGAGCCTTTGCCGGTTCCAGAAAGCTTTCTACGGTCCCAAATCGATACAGATCCGTCTTCGCTAAGCGATGAAAACATGTATGGCTGGAAATGGTCAATTGTGAGGTTCATGGTACATTTTGTTGCAACCTGGTAGATGGGACTGGTGGACGATTCTCGAAGATCAAACTCTCGCAACAACTTATAGCCACCGGCCATAAGAAGCATTCCTGACGGGTCACTGTGATTGAATATCGTCGAGAGAGTGGCTTCGTTGGCCAAATATCCATAGCTAGATTTCAATGTATGGTAATCATCCAACCCTCCTCGGTCGGAAAACACTCGGGCATGCTTGGCAATGTCCCAGACCTGTAAGGAACTATCTTGTCTGCTTTTGTCAAACGTTGCAGCCACAAGAGCGCCATCATTAAATGTTACAGAATTACAAGGTCTGTTATGTTTCAGTTTGAGCCGTAGCGTTGGTGAATTGCTCTTGGTGACGTCGAAAATATGCACTAGACCGTCCATGGTGCCTACACCCGTCCATCCCACGTGTGTTTTCAGATACGACATGCATTGAATGTAATCAATTCCCGTATGTGAGTGAACCTTGACGATATCATTCAGCTCTATACCTGGATCTTCGTGGTGGGTCTGGTAGACGATGATTTCGTCGCCAAGAGGGTTGACGGCAAGAAATCGTTGCTCGTAACCAACGTCCCAATTGAGAGCACGCACAATTGTCCCGCTCATCAGTAGCTTTAGTAGGGTTCTTAGTGGATGAAGATGGTTGAAGTGTAGTATGTGTATGCAGGAATTTACATAAGTAGACTGTGAATATTCACTATTCCAGTAGCATAACTTCAGAAATAAGGGTTAATATGCAGTGTAATACAAATTAGATAGAGATGTTCTAGAGCAAATCTACTTCATGTATCAACATCATCACTGGTGGTATCATTGATGTTTTGGATGTGGCTTCCTAGGGAGGTACTGGTTGTCTTATGCTGGGTAAGCGGCTGCGAAATACTCATAATACTTTCTCTTACCCACATTGATACATCCAACGTCCCAAGCTACTTGGAATTCAACTACTCATTCTTACTTTTAACTGAGAGATACCGAAGTGTGCTCTGTAGTAATCAAAAAGAAATTGTGACCCTGATGTCCGAAATTTGGCAAGAAAACTCGGCGGCTATGCTTTTCCCACCAATTCCAAACATCGTTTCAAGAGGCGTTTTTCTTGGGGCTCTGCTTCTACTATCATCAGCAAGCATTTTGATAAACCATGTTATGAAAAAAAGCTTGAAATCACAACCATATGCAAGCGTAATTATACAACCTTATTTGAATGTTGCATTGGATAGGGTATCAACGGCATTTATGAATCTCCACTTTGTTGTGAAGGAGAGCCTTAATTCAAGATATAATGCAAACGCACATTTTGCTTTGAATGATGTCCTAATTTTGATATCACAGGCAAGCGCAGCTATACAATATATCTTGAATGAGGAGCAGCCTTTAGATGGTGTTAGTTTGAAGCGGGTGTTGAAAGTTCTCGCGCATGAATACGAAAGGCTTCAACGAATCCGAAACCAAGAGCAGTTTGCGGAGCCAATCGGAGACGGAAATACCTAAGAGGGATAGTTCATGCTCTTACTTAAGAGCAGTCTGGCAGCAACGGAAATCGAAAGTCGACACGATTTAGACGACCTAGAGTAGCTTTCTTCAGCTCCACCATTATCACTTCCATTACCTCCACCATTGGCTCTTTGATTGCATCTACCTTTGCTTCCAAGATTATTCCATTATAACTACAAATGGTAGAGATTTAGATTGAGCACATGGAAACGGTTCCCGGTTATTTCAATCCTTCTCCGGGCCTACAAAATCCTTTTCCTTTCAATTGATAAATCTTTTGTTGAGGATTTCCTGACATGTGAATCCAGCGATCGATCCCAATGTCATTTGAATATGGGTCTAATAGTGTGACAGAATTGAGTCTGAAGGGTAGAAAAGTCTATCTCAATTAGTTTTCCTATTAACAGAGGGCTTCGGGTGCTGTTCAAGTATTCGTCCAGGTGGCAGTAAGGTAAATAATCAATCCGGTCAAGTGTAGTTAAAAGCAGGTTGGAAAGCAGTAGAATTCAACCATCTGAGGTGGAACAATTGCCTGCTTTTGAATTTTCCCAAAACACTGATCCCCTGATGTCCTGGTACTACTAATTAATCGCTTCTCCTGTCGGACGACTTCTCTTTGTAACGTCAAGAACCTCTTTACCCTCTTTATGGTGGCCAAGGGGCTTGTAACAAATTGGAAATTTAGTTGGTGACTTCCGATGTTCGCTTGATTCATTTTACGCAATCTTCCTCGCCTCTGGCCCGGCTCATGTCTCTGCGTATCCCGTACTTACCCAAATTCGACCTCTAGCCCACTGGATACTCTCCTTAGACTATTTAACGGTCACTTGCCGCTATATATGATCAACGACGTATTTTGGTACTAGCTCGTAGAGCTCAATCTATTACATGTCATATTTGCTGTTTGTAGCAGAGCAAATTGTATAATATCAGTGTTCTTGCAAGTTAATGATCCTTTCACTTGCCTTATCTTAGGAGTGCTTTACGGTTATTATGCATCCTCGAGCCTTCACCTTATGGCCATCGGACCCCCATTGATCCCCCAACGAATTCTCATAGGGTCCCAAACAAAATCGCTATCTTCCTCCACATGTATTCGGTACCACTGTCGTCTCCTCCGACTACTTTAAAGACCCAGTTTCCATACTTTTATAATGATATCTGCAATCTTTGGTCACGAGCCTACTAGTCAAACTATTACAGAGTGATCATGGGAATTGATGGACTGCGTATTAATTGAAGATATGCAAACAACTTAGTACTTCTGTGTTGGAGAAAGTTTTTCCTATAGATTCTGGGAATGCCAAATGGCATGACCATTGAAGAACTATTTTAAGTTTTCTTCTGCAAGTATATGCGCACAGCTTAGTCGAATGATGCATTACTGCAATTAATGAAGTTATATGCAACCCTGCAACAAAAGTTGCAACCTCCACGGAAGTTGGTGTTTTCAAATTGCTTTCTGGCAGAATATACAGAAATAATGAATGTAGATAAGGCGGCCAAGTTCTTTTCTACTCGGCCAAATTGTGAAACAACGTTTTCTTACCAGAAACAGGAGGATCAGCTACAGATTTATCTCTGAAGGTCTGACTCTAGCATCAATTTTGCTATGGCCCTTCCCAAGCTTCCTTTGGAGATTTTCCGTCACATCTTAAGACAATTCCAATTGACAAGATTAATATTCATTCGTGATAAATTGCCAAGGAGCGATCCTCTCAGATTGACTTTGCAGAGCGTCATATATGAGAAAATCTCTTGTGGTGACAAACCTTGTGAAGGCTTTTGGTATTCTAGTGCTGAAGGTTTACTCTTTTTGGCCGCAAGCAAGGTGTCTGTACTAAATTTGAAAATCATTGATTCCGACGATTGCTGTGCCGGAGAACTTGAATTTCTCAGTTTTGGATGCCGTGAATTTATACCTTCAATTCCAAAGATTGAGTACGAAGGCAGAGTTGAGGCACTAAGAAAGTACTCTGATCTAACTGCATTCTGCAAGATAACAAATTGCCGTTTGGATGTTTCCGGGAATTTAGATCTTGTTCCTCCCAAGGTAAAGGAAGTTACCTTGAGCAATTCCTCATCAAGATTAACACACTCTATTAGAAGCTGGCCCACCACTTTAACAAGGATTGTGATAGAGGATGATGTTGATGTCAAACATTTTGAACTTCCTAAGGAACTTAAATCTTTAGTCACCTACAAATTGTGTAGACTATGGAACACGTTTCCACAGGGACTTGAATGCTTGTTCATCCTTAATAGTCCATGTTTTTCTTTTGACGATTCGATTTTACCCAATCTGCTCCGAGTCTTACAATTAAAAGAATGCTACATGACAGATGTTAGTAAGCTTCTGTGGAGATTGCCACGCACCTTGACCTTTTTGAATCTTTCACACAATCCAATCCAATCTCTTTTCAAATTTGGAATTCCCACCGTTTCTTGAAGAACTCAATGTCGAAAATTGCAAAATCACTAATGTTGACGGTGTCGTGTTCCCCAAGCTGCTCACACGATTACACGTTAACAACAACAACATCACCAGTTTCAGAAACGGGAAGTTTCCTGATTTGAAGTTTCTCCAAATCTCTAACAACAGACTTACAACAATGTCGAGTGTCGATCTACCTTCAACTCTTGAGGTATTGTTAGTAGAGGACCAGCCAATCAATGACTGGTCTAAAACGAAACTTCCTAGATCATTGAAGGAATGGAATATGGTAACTACCGAGGATCCTCGCACATTAACTTTTCCTCCGAAATTAGAGATTCTCAGTATGCAAATGGAGAGGTATTCGAGATCACAATTCCTGACACTAACTCTTCCGGGAACATTATTTTCTTTGAAATTGATGGACCAATATGGTGGACAATTGGATATAGGTCTCCCATCTCTCAGATCGATGAGTCTTTGGAACTCTGGATCTATTCAAGGACCAAAAGTATTGAAGGTTAAAGTTGAGGGCCGTGGAGGGCGAGAGTATTCTCGAGAGCTGGTGATTCATGATCGTGTACAAAAGTTGAAATTTACATGTCTGATGACAAGGGACTCGAACGTTACAATTGAATTACTGAGTTTGAAGAAGGTAATCCATACACCTCACCATCTTTATCCACTTACGGTCTTGGTTAACACTGGCTGCATCTATGTGGATTGTTCAAAGGCAGATTTTCCACACGCCTTGCGTCTCAGTACGTACTCAGGAAGGTTTTGAGCTTGGAGAAGTTCGATACTAGTTTTTGTTAAGAAAAATGGAGATGCTTTTTAGTGAAACGATTTGAGAAGGAATTGTCTTACGGGACACGATTCTTATCGGAATACTCATCAGAGTCCAAGCCAGGGTCAGCGAGTCGCCATTCTCTTCAAATTCATCTGACCATTATTTGTACTCTCCATAGAGTATGATTTGTTCTAGAAAGTTGTCCAATGCTCAAAGAAATATCCCTGAATTTCCAAATGCGTCCTCTAATACTATTTCAGCTTTTGATAGTAATGACGTATAATATTGATAGTGAGCTCTGTCGCAACTACCGGACCAACGTTACCATTTACATAATCTTTAACTCTATAGGTACATATGCATTAACTCTATATGCTCAAGAGCTCTTATGCCCATTGAACTTGTAGATGGTGGAATTTCGGATGTTGTTGATCTCCTCTTCTTGCTTCACCACGTGCTTCACAACCTGGACCAAGTTTCTGAATCCGGTTCTGGAACCCTTGATCTTGACAATGTGCAACGATGAAGTAGTTACGAGATCGGTGATCTCGATCTTGAAGTGTAACTTGCGGCCCCTTGCGTACCGCGATGGTACGACTCCGGTGATCAAGGCAAATTCTTCGTCGATATCCACATTGACCACCGACCCCTCAATTTCTTTCAACTTCAACTGATTCTTGATGATCCGCATGAGATCCGTAGAACGCAACTTCGTATCAATGATTTGTACATCACGATTCTGCGGTCTCAGATCTACAGCCGACTTGTCCTCATTCTTGTTACTCCTGCCAAATGAACTGAACAATCTTTTGAACCAGTTACCAATTTGCGGCTTTTTGTCTTGCTCCTTCGTCGTCTTGGAACCCTGGTAGATCGAAATACCTGAGGACCTCTTGTGGGCCATGTCTTCATCCCCCCATTTTGACTTTTCTGGTGCCTTCGGCGCATCTCGCCTGGGGTTCAAGCTGATTTTACGGAAGAGACCGGTTTTTTCACTTTCCGCATGACGTTCAACAATGGACTTATCTGGCGAGCCAGTGTAAATAAGGACCGACTTTCCCTTCGTAGCAGGTTCAGGAGAGTCCTGCTCTAAGACTTGCTTCTCAGAAAGGTTGACTGAGCTGAATATCTGAGTGGAAGCACGGGATTTTCGCATGCTGCTCTTGACTGTACCATGCCTATGAGGAATCATCAGTTCACTCTTCGTTGTGACTTCCATGCTTGTATCCATGTCGATTTCGTCTTCACTGGAAGGCTTGTCTTGGTACTTGTAGCCCTTCTCATTGGAGAAATGTGAATCCGTAAGGAGAGACGAAGTATCCAAAACATGAACATTTGATGTCTCAGCATTGAACGAGATATCCTCCAAAAGCCTTCTGGAATCTCTACTTGCCAGAGATTCAGGTGCCTTCTTCTTATCGCTGTACAAAGTCTCGTAAGACTTATACATTGATTTGATCGATTCAGTATTTGGAGCCACCAAGGTTTCCTTAGATTCATCAGACAATCTCGAACTTGGCTTGCGCACTTCGGACGTAGCCTCGACATGCAGTTGATTTAACGAGCCTCCAACATTAGGCGATCTGCTAATCGACTGATCTTGCTCACTGTATTCTTGAGTCATGTTGATCAAATCGTCAGACAAATTATACTCGTCAGCCATTGTCGAACTTGATGTCAGGACCTCGCTTATACTCTCTGGCTCTCTGTGAGTAGATGAAATCCTCTTCGAATAGGTTCTTGTACTCGATCTACGGGATGGAGCTCTCTCTGAAGTTTCCGAACTGGTCTCAACTTTAGTGTCACGAACAGTCTCAACTTTAGAGTCACCTTCGTGAACAGAGATGCCCAAGCCAGGAAAGTCATTGGTACCACTCTTCTTAATTACTCCATTTCCTCGGATTGTAGCAAGCAGCTTCCTATTATTTTTCTTGATGACAGTACCCGAACTCATGATATTCAGATTGATAGTAAAGTTTGCAGAGTCGAACTTCGAATTAAGCAATCCATTGAAAGAAATTCTGGAGAATCGAGGATTCGGAATCAAGCCCGGTTTGGTTTGAACACTCATCCGTGTAATATTGCCTTCATTTCCTTCCTCCTCATTGAAGCTGTCTTCATTAATAGTGGTAAACTCTTTCGATATGTTCGCATTGTCTTCGTCAATCACGTTGAGCATGGATTTGTATCCCACAGACACATTAGTATTTTCCTTCTTCAATGAATTTGTGCTGAAAAGACCACTATCTCGGTCATTGAAAGATGTGACAGAATTGGAGTTTTCAATCATGTCTTTTTCTTTTGTCTCCTCATCTCCATTCAAAAGTCCTGCCAAATTTTTAGAAGTAGAAGTCTTGACCACAGAGCTTGAGCGAGAAATCAATGTCAGTTGCAGTGGAGAATTATTAATGTCGATACCGAGCCTTTGCAATACTTTGTTATTCTTCTCGTTCCAATTAGTGGTTGTTGATGACCGAGCAGAAAGAGTTTTAGCTCTCAACAATGGGTTGGTGCCAAATCTTGGATCTAAGGAAGACACTTTAACAGGAGGTAAAGAAGAAATTCTATTCTGATTCTCCAGAATCTTCTGCAATGCTTCTCTCAGTTTCTCTTGAAGGATTCTGGATTGTCTTCGTTGTTCTGCCATTTTCTCGGCAATCAAGGCATCATTAACCTTGATTTGGCGCTCCCTTGCATCATTTTTACGTTGAACTTCGTCAGCAAGCTTCCTTTCTGTTCTCTCAACAGCGCTTAATTTCTTAGTCTTCACTGACGAGAAATCCTGAATAGTTGGCATACCAAGAGAAGCTCTGCTCATGCGGCTGTTGAGGATATTCAATTTATTCAACGTTTCGTGACTGAGTGACTTTTGGTTTGAAGAAAGAGTCATGTTGAAGATGGATTGGGTGTCAGCTGCAGATCCAAACACCTCCTGACAAATCTTCTCGAAGTTTGCAATAGTTTGTTCCTTCGTTTGGATTACATTGATTTCCTTATTTTCCTTGTCGTCACTTGCTGCAAGCTCACTCAACACGTTGGCAGGTGTCAACTTTCTCAGGATTGGCCTAGAGCCAGACTTCGTTTTTATGCTGCTAGTCAGTGCAATTCTTTGTTTGCTCTTCAAAGACTTCAGAGAGCCAGATCTCGAAATCACTGTATTACTCAACAATGTTTTCCTCTTATGAGCACTAGACGCCGTAAACGAAGTGTTGGTAATGTTTGCGAGGGCCTTCTTCTTGCTTGATGATGAAGATGCAACTGATGACGAGCGAGAAATCTTCTTAACCGTAGTGAATTGTTCTCCAGTTGGAGAAGTCACAGTTGTTTTCACAATAGAGGTAGATCTCGGAAGTGTCTGCTTCGACTCCGAAGCTGTGAGATCGGTATCATCATCGACATAGTTGGAAGAACCTGTGGACGTCGAGTGCTCATTTCTATACTTCATGAGCAAATAGTAGAACATCTTTTCCGGAGATCGCTTGGGAGAAAGCAAGCATTTGATCACCTGCTCTTCGGGGCAGTTGTGAAACAAGATGCACAAGTTCCTGACAATCTCTGGGTCGATCTTATCCATGGACTGGATTGGCTTAATGTTGGAATGCCAAATAAGATCTTTGCTCGTACTCAACGACTGATTGGCGGGATCTGGATATTTAGTCACAAGAGGATGTCTCAAGATGTCTTCGATAGGAATTCTGTCATTGGGATTGACCTGCAACATTCTGGAAATGAGATCCTTCGCTTCCCAAGACAAATCACTTGGCATGATAAATTTACCATTCTGCACCTTCAAGAGCAATCTGCGAATGTTTTCATCATCAAAAGGCAAGTGGCCCGTTAAAAGCGCAAATAGAATAATTCCACAGGACCAGATATCCGAGGGGGCGCCATGGTAGTTTTTACCGGCAACAATTTCCGGAGAAGCATAGTGAGGAGAGCCACAAGAGGTCTCCAAGAGCCTTCTATCGACCTCTAAGGCTGCCATGCCGAAGTCAGCAATTTTGATGTTCTTGTTGAAGTCCAACAACAAGTTCTCGGGCTTCAAGTCACGGTGGCAGATATTAAACTGGTGCAAGTAGCCGATTCCGTTGATGATTTGCTTGAAATAGTTGATGGCCTCGAACTCCTGGAGCTTGCCGCGTTTAATCAAGTAGTCAAACAACTCGCCTCCTTCGATATACTCGAGAATGAGGTACAAATCGGTTTTATTCTCCCACACGTCATACAATCCCATGATGTTGGGGTGGGAAATTAACTTCATGATGATGATTTCCCGCTCAATTCCGTAGGGGAGCTTGGTGGGATCGTTTGTTTTGTACTTTGGATTTTCGAGCTTTTTGAAGTTCAGCTTTGGCACGATTTTCACCGCCGCCAACTTGCCCGTATGGACGTTTTTGGCCAATCTAACCCGGCCAGTAGAGCCTCTACCCAAGGTACGGCCCAATTTCCAGGGACCGATCTTGTTCTGGGCCTTTCTGCGCTTAGAAGA
The DNA here is from genome assembly GCA_030557965.1 of Sungouiella middelhoveniana. NCBI lineage: Eukaryota > Fungi > Ascomycota > Pichiomycetes > Serinales > Metschnikowiaceae > Sungouiella > Sungouiella middelhoveniana. The sequence continues at coordinate 91,300 of JANIJQ010000015.1, read as the reverse complement.
TCCCGTTGTGTTTGTGGATATTTGGGACAACCGTTTTGTTGCGTTGGTCACGGACTGGACTACTTTATCGACATTCGCCAGCTGCGAGGTCACCGCAGGCATCGTCTGGACACCTGAAGCCATGTCTGGAGGAAAAAGAGTGACTGATAGTTAAGGGAAGAGAGTGAATTCCAGACAGGTACGACGGAGAATAAAGTCCAGACAGGTACGACGGAGGTGGAGTTATGGAGACGATAACAGAAGGACCGTCGGGCGAGAAAGCTTATCAAAACACAAGATGACCGAGTAACCAAACAACCAAAATGGTGGGATCACCCAGACGTGGTATTGAATGTCCTACAAAAAGGTCGTCCACTAACCACAGGAGCGCAACGGTGGTAAACAAACAGACACGGTTGGAGTGCAGGAAGGAGGGAATGTTAATTGAGATGGGGAGAAAATGAGGGAGAAAACTGGAGTGAGAAATGGCGGAGGTGGTGGATGATTATATAGTGGTGGGGTAGTGGTATAAGGCGGTAGAAGGCGGTAGAAGGTTCCAAGAGGTATAATAGAGGGAGATTTCGCTGGGGTGGAATGGGATTCTTTAGGTTTAGGTCGCACTGGCGCGAATTAATGGTGAGATCAGTGCAGGCAGAAGCGGCCCAAGGCGAAGTGCAAGGTGCGGCTTTGAGATTAGGAGTCAATGTAGAGAATGAGCGTGGAGGGTAGAGTTGTGGAGGGTAGAATTAGAGAGTAGAGAAGAAACGGGGATATACCAGAAACGGGGATATACCAGAAACGGGGACATACTAGAAACGGGTGTATTCGGAGAGTAGGATTTTTTTGGTTTAGTACTTTTGATGTTGGTTATGGCCTTGCGTAACTATGGGGACCGAAGTTGTCCGAAACAGAGGTGCGTGGAATTAAGAAAATGGCCCGGAGGTGTACAACAAACGAACAACAACGCGTTGGAAGTGCGAAGATATTTAATTTCAGAGGAATTACTCGATTAATTTCGTCATCGTCATGACATATATAATTCTCATGACAGTAAACTTTTCTTTTCTTCCTGTCAACGGTTCTGGCTATGCGGACTTGCACCATTCAAGTTCGCTCAGATAAGACCAACAAACTCTAGAGCAAGACAGCCAAAAAGGTCCCCAAAAAACATCTCTGACCGCAAAAATAATAGCATCTCTGAATGCCAGGATCGACTAAATTTATCGCCCAAAGTGGCTTTCCAGTTGCTGGCATCGCCTCGCATCGCCTTCACATGACCTCTCCCATCACCCATCCACTATACATGCAAAAGAAAAAAGGAAAATCCCACAAAAACTTACAAAACCGTCACCAAATCAACGCAGAAATTCCCTCCCCCCATCCTTTTTCCCTCTGGTATCTTTTCTATCGGCCATATCCCCATCCTTCTCCATTAGCTTCCGCTCCTGCACCTCCACAGTCCATTGTTCAATCTTAATCATCAACCTTGACAATTCTACTCTGATACTTCTCGTTGCTGGTAAGCTCCAATGCTCAAATTCAAAAATAAGTTCAAGTTCGGCTCCTCGGAGAAGGATCCGCAGGCGTCGGCGTCGCCCCGCAACTCGTCGGAGTCTCACCTCACGTTGCTGAATACTTCGGGTTCTCCGGTTCCAGATATCGCCAAACTTTCTCTCCACGACTCGTCCGCCACCACTCCCACCACTTCGTCATCGGCGACGGCATCCAAGGAGGCGGTTGCAGATATCGTCTCGCCGGTCGAGTCGCCACTGCTCACAACTATGGTTGCTAACCCGGGAGTTCTCATCGTGAAGATGTATCGGTCACAAAACGTCAAGCTCCCCATCAGCATCAACAACGACAAGCAGATTTTGCAGGCATTGGCACTAAACACAAACGACAGTAACGTGTCTGCGCTCTTGACCAAGCGACTCGCCGATTTGGCCCAGTCGGAGCTGGGAGAAGTCGCCGATAGTGCCCCCGAACTTTTGGATGGCTCGGTGGCATCCAAGGTGATTCCCTCCAACATCGATATTCCCAACAGCAACGGCGACCGTGTGATCAAGCCGTTGCTTTTCATGACCGTCGAATTCGACAATAACATGATCATGGTAGAATCTCGGAAGGGTACGGCAGATCAGTGTCAGTGGGACCGTGTGATGACATTTGACGTAACCAAGATGCTGGCCCATTCCCATACAAGCTCCAACTTCTTGAATATCAACATGTACCTTCGCTTGCCCAACAGATTGGTTCCTGCTTCCGAGAGACTGAACCACCTGAACATGTTCACTACTAACAACTCCAATACGTTTGGAGACTTGCAGGTGGGTCTGATCAAGTTGCCTTTGAACTTGAAGTGCCACTCGAAGGCCATCCGCTTGATCGACCATGAGTATCTCAAGTTCAAGACAAACTTCGAGGCAGGGGACGATATTGGTGAGATCTCCTTGAGTATCGACTTCAAACCCCAGTTGAAGACTCATCTCTCCATTGAAGACTTCGACTTGCTTAAGGTGATTGGAAAGGGCTCCTTCGGTAAGGTGATGCAGGTGATGAAGAAAGACACCAAGCAAATCTATGCTTTGAAGACATTGAGGAAACACCACATTGTTTCCAGAATGGAGGTCACCCACACAATGGCCGAACGGACGGTTCTAGCTCGCATCAACAATCCGTTTGTGGTGCCTCTTAAATTTTCTTTCCAATCGCCAGAGAAGTTGTACTTGGTGCTTTCGTTTATCAACGGAGGAGAGTTGTTCTATCACTTGCAGAAGTCAGGCAAGTTCTCTATGGACAGGTCTCGTTTCTACATTGCCGAATTGCTCTCTGCTCTAGAGAGTTTGCATGAACTTAACGTCATCTACAGAGACTTGAAGCCAGAGAATATCTTGATTGACTACCAGGGACACATTGCCTTGTGTGATTTTGGCTTGTGCAAGCTCAACATGAGCAACGACGACAAGACAAATACCTTCTGCGGCACTCCAGAGTATTTGGCTCCAGAGTTGTTGTTGAACCAAGGTTACACCAGAAGTGTGGATTGGTGGACCTTAGGAACACTCTTGTATGAGATGTTAACTGGCCTTCCTCCATTCTACGACGACGACGTTCCAACCATGTACAAGAAAATCTTACAGAATACCTTGAAGTTCCCTCCATTTTTAGAAGGCACTGACGCTCAGGATTTGTTGGCCAAATTGTTGCAGAAGGATCCTGCCCACAGATTGGACGACGCCCATCAGATCAAGAGCCACCCATTCTTCAAGAACATCGACTGGAAGAAATTGCTTGACAAGGGTTACCAACCACCATTCAAGCCTACTGTTCAGGGATTCTTGGACACTTCCAACTTCGACCAGGACTTCACCAACGAGCGTCCTCAAGACTCTGTAGTAGATGATTTCTTGAGTGAGTCTGTGCAGAAGCAGTTTGGTGGGTGGACATATAATGGCGAAACTGTTCTTTAGATACGTTTGTCTATTTATTAGCGGCATTGTGATAAGTGGTGTTGCTCGATCCAGGGAATGCTCCTCCCCCAGTTTTCTGGTTGTTCTTGCTGCCCTTACTCAATGGTGCGCCACCACGTCCAAAGGCTTCCCTTGGTTTAGGGATATCTCCGCGTGCAATTCTACCTTGATCATTCTGCAAATACTCGGAGTATCCTGGTCTTGTATACTTTCCGTCAGTTTCGTATGCAATGTTGACTTGCTGCGGAGCAATTTGGTATAAGTTATTGGGAGGTATTGTATAGACGTTGCCGTTTTGGCCGGGCTGACCATTGGTATTGTTGGAAGTGTTTTCATAGCCAAGATTACCCTTTTCCTGTGCATACTCATTTGGGCCAGAGTATTGTTGAGTATGGTTCAGATTGTCCTGCTGCAGCTGGTCGTAAGTGGGAGGAAAATCTGGGGCCACCATTTCCTTTGGCTCCTCTTTCTTGCTCTTGAATAAACCCATAGTTGGAAAGAATCAATTGAGCAATTCGTGGAGCAAGCAATTTAGAAGATTAGTGCATGTTAATTCAGGCACATGCCAGCGTGCGATTACCTAGGATCACTTAACTGTGAGACCAGCTTTCTGTCTTTCTGTCTTGGCAGGGGGAATGGGTCATGGTTGATTTTCCGAGTACGAACTGGCTCTGCATTATTTCAGAAAGAATAAACATTGTTGATACCGTGTCGATTTGGACCTCATTACCATGAACTTTTCCACTCCATCTCTACTTTTGCTTACTCTGGACCCTCTTGTTGTCTACTTTCTCGATTTCTTTCTTACCTACATCCACCTTTCAATTCTCTTATGTCAACCAAGTCCTTTTTTCTGTTCTTTTTTCCTTCTTGATGTCTATATTTGATGTTCACTTTCTTACTTCACACTGTGTACAGGTGTTAAAATTTTTCCAGACAAACCTCAGAAATCAAACTACTCAACACCCAAATGTTCTCTCCACAGAAATTCGGCCCGGTTGCCGTCTTGGGTAAGACATTCGTCCGTGGAAAGAAAAAGTCCGTGGTTAACCCCTCCACCCAGAAAGTGGTCAACCAGTTGTCGGCCATCTCCGCTTCCAGAAAGCAGCCCAAGTTACTCAAGTTGAGTGCTGAAGACTTGATTAAACACAAGACCATCACCAACGCATGGAACTTGTTCCAGAGGAAAAGAGAAGACAAGAAGTTGCACCAGCTCGAGCAGCAATACAACAGCATACGTAGCGCCATGGACGAGTTGAAAGAGTTGAGTCCAGAGTTGTATGCCGCAGCCAACGTTAAGGAGCGGAAAAGATTTCCTTTGGAGTTGCGGGTGCCCACTGAATACCCAGCCAACAGTCCCTGGGTGTATAACTACAAGAAGGACTGATTGCATATACTTGTACATAATAGACAGCTGGAATGGAGAGATGTAGCGAAGAGAAGTAGTAGTTGCATATCACATTGGCTGGGAAGGCTTTACTAATCAACCAATAAAGAATACAAGAAGGATTGGGTGGAACCCTTAATGAAATTTCCATAAAGAATACTTTCGAGTCAGTTAGACTCACCTAGGACGAAACATTTAACCTGAAGAGAGTAGGCGCAACAAATTTGAGCAGAGAACAATAACTGACATTTAATGGGGATGAGAGCCAGAAGAACAACCTTAGATCGACTCTAGATGTGAAAAACTACCCAGGAAGTCAACTACAACATGTGGTTAACTACCATATCTACCAATATCCGTTTATTCCCACCCTATTTCTCGTCGAATCGGCTCTTTCTCTTCCTAGCAGGCGTGCCTCCATTGCTCTCTGGTCCAGTATTCGTGCCACTCACAGGATCCACCGAATCTTCGTAATCGTCTAGATCGGGACCTCCAGTAGTGACACCCTCCCGCTTCATCAACGTCTTGACAAACGTCGACGACGACAAACTGAAGATATGGTCATCATCCGTGTACACCATCTTTCGCTTATTGGAGCCACCAGACGACGATTTGGAAAAGTTGTCGAAACCTTTCACGATGTTACCATAGGTGCTTTCGTTGAAGTAGTCGTTTTCCTTGTCGTAGATGGACTCTTCTAGGGCCAGAAGCTGGGCGTCTAGCTCTTGTTTTTTTAGGATCTGCTTGGTGAGCTCATTTTTGAGTTGTGTGTACTGGTCTATGGATGGTTCTTTTTGGGACATGTTGTTGAAGAAGTTGAGAGTGCAGAGAGGTAGGAGCTATGGAAAGGCAGGAAGTCGAGATATCTAGAGGAGAGAATTGTGGACAAGTGAAGAAATGTAACCGGCATTTTCCAGACGATTCTTAAGTGTCGAGATTTTTGGTAGTCTTGAAGGTTTATGGTAATTTGGAGGTTTATGGTAATTTGGAGATTTATGGAGAGTGTTCATTTTTAGAGTGTCTGAAATATAGTCATGGTGTGGATTAAGAGTGGTTCAAACTGTGGTGAATGCCGGCGTAGTGAGTATCACTAGCTCATGGTGGCATGATGGGATAATTCATAGGAACGACAATATGTTACTTATTTCGCACCTGATGAGTTCTGCAATTGCTCATTCGCTCAATTTTGTTTCTAGAACCCATTGATCCCATCTACTTCTATTCACATTCTCATTTCCCCCACAAATTCGTAGAATTTACTGAGCCTAGCCCAACGGCTAGCCATCATTTTCAAACCCCTCACCGATACACACGGGCCCCTTAACACTACCAACGTATTAATGTTGTTTGTAGTGGCCAATGCAATATTTTCACGCATAACCATTATTGGCATGCACTTTGAATGGTTCGCAGCAATTTTCTTTCAGCAATTTCTGTCAAACTGCGGAGATTCTCCAGCAAAGTACAATGAGCCCTAGCCAAACGAAAACTTTAAACAAGGGAAATAATAAACCACGCAATCTACTAATTTACCCACTGTGAGATTCCTCTCTATCTCCCACTAATCAACGGGGCAAGAACCTGGCCCTTTGTATATTTTTCCCACCCACGCACCACCCCACGCAATCTCCCTAATACTGTAACCGCATATCCTCCATCTGACTGCCACACCTTGCACCCAAACATACGCAAATCCACCACTATTCCAATTCCACCTAATTCACTACCACCTCAAACACCCAAACCATGCTGGTGTCCACTCTACTATTTTTTTTTTTTTCCTAGCTTTTGTTTGACTTACTTCTTTCAATTACTCTACCCATTGCCCAATTTCTCCACCAATTACCCAACCTTCAACTATCCATTTTAAAACCCATGTCCATGCTCAATTGTCCAACCCCCATCATCAATTGCCCCAGCGCCATCACCAATTGCCCCATCTCCTCCTCCAATCATCTCTATTCACCCATCCCAGCCCTCTTCCGTCCATCCTACCCGAGGGTTCCCGGCCATTGGCCATTCCTACACCAGTCCCGGCACCACCTAGGCGCATGCAAACTCCGAGCCCGAGGTCTCCACAGTCTCTCACCATATCCTCCGGGAAACCATTGGTGGTAGTGGGCGGCATCCACATAGGTCCAAAATGCCGTTACGGGACCAATTACATGCCGCCACCTCCCTCGGTGGCCCTTCTTCTCATGAATCATCCCACTCTACGTAAGCTCACCTGACTGCTCACCAATGTATGCAAGTCGGGCTTGTGTGGTCCACACCCCAGTATATAAAGCCAGTCCAATTCGCACCAAAAAAATCCTTTCTCTCCACCACTATTATATACTAACCATGGCCGTGTCTAAAGTTTTTGCTCGTTACGTTTACGACTCCAGAGGAAACCCAACCGTTGAGGTTGACCTCACCACCGACAAGGGTTTGTTCAGATCCATTGTCCCATCTGGTGCTTCCACCGGTATCCACGAGGCATTGGAGTTGAGAGATGGTGACAAGTCCAAGTGGTTGGGCAAGGGTGTTTTGAAGGCTGTTGCCAACGTCAACGACGTCATTGCTCCTGCTCTTGTCGCTGCTGGTTTGGACGTTACTGACCAGGCTGCTGTTGATGCTTTCTTGAACTCTTTGGACGGTACCCCAAACAAGTCTAAGTTGGGTGCCAACGCCATTTTGGGTGTTTCTTTGGCTGCTGCCAAGGCCGGTGCCGCTGAGAAGAACATCCCATTGTACCAGCACCTTGCTGACCTTTCCGGTGCCAAGCAGGACAAGTTTGTGTTGCCAGTTCCTTTCCAGAACGTGTTGAACGGTGGTTCCCACGCTGGTGGTGCTCTTGCCTTCCAGGAGTTCATGATTGTTCCAACCGGTGCTCCAACTTTCGCTGAGGCTTTGAGAATCGGCTCTGAGGTTTACCACAACTTGAAGTCTTTGACCAAGAAGAGATACGGTCAGTCTGCAGGTAACGTCGGTGACGAGGGTGGTGTTGCCCCAGACATTGGCTCTCCAAGAGAGGCTTTGGACTTGATTGTCGACTCCATTGCTAACGCTGGTTACACTGGCCAGATTGGTATTGCTTTGGACGTTGCTTCCTCCGAGTTCTTCAAGGACGGTAAGTACGACTTGGACTTCAAGAACCCAGAGTCCGACGCATCCAAGTGGTTGTCTGGTGAGGAATTGGCTTCCTTGTACGCTGAGTTGATCGAGGAGTACCCAATTGTCTCCATTGAGGACCCATTCGCCGAGGATGACTGGGATGCTTGGGTTCACTTCTACTCCAAGGTTGCTGACAAGATCCAGATTGTTGGTGATGACTTGACTGTTACCAACCCAGTGAGAATCAAGACCGCCATCGAGAAGAAGGCTGCCAACGCTTTGTTGTTGAAGGTCAACCAGATTGGTTCTTTGTCCGAGTCCATCAACGCTGCTAACGACTCTTACGCTGCCGGTTGGGGTGTTATGGTTTCCCACAGATCTGGTGAGACCGAGGACACCTTCATTGCTGACTTGGCTGTTGGTTTGAGATCTGGCCAGATCAAGACTGGTGCTCCTGCTAGATCCGAGAGATTGGCTAAGCTCAACCAGATCTTGAGAATCGAGGAGGAGTTGGGTGACAAGGCTGTCTACGCCGGCAAGGACTTCCACATTGCTTCCACTTTGTAAGTGTGAGGTAATAAGAATAGTATAATGAGAGTTACCGTTTATTAAAGAAATGTAGAATCGATTGTCCAGCTAATCGCATATTATTTTTCGCAGTTCCTATGCAATTATGATGATTACATGCTTTAACCTGTTCCTATGCAATTATGATGACTACGGGTTTCATGCTTTAGCCTGTTCTTATGCGATTAAGCATCCCGGTGTTTGCTCTAGTGTTAAGCTCTATTATCTATTCAATCCTCACGGTCAATTCATCTTCTCTAAGTGCTATTCTTTGCTTATGCGGTCCAAAGCCTCAACAACCCTTTGCACGACTTCCACAACCTCGGTGAAAGTATTGTACAATGGCACTGGGGCAAGTCTGATGACATCGGGACGTCTTTCATCGCAGATAATCCCGTGATCGTGGAGGTAGTCGTTGACATTTTCCATGACATTATAGGTCCTGTCATCATGGTGGGGCTGGAACAAAATGGAAAGTTGACTGCCTCTCATGTCTGGATTGGATGGTGTCAATATCTTGAAGCCAAACGCACTGGAGTCCGCATCACCCTTCAAATGATACTTCGATTCCACCAACAATTTCTCCATAAACTCGGTCAATTGCACACCCTTCTGGCGTAGAGTCTCCACACCACCCACCTCCTTGAAGATTTCAAGCGAAGCTTTCAAAGCCACACAGTCCAAAACACTAGGGTTGGACTGACGGTATGACAATGCTGTTTGAATGGGATCGAAAATTTCTAGCATTTTAAATCGGTCTGATGCATTGTTACCCCACCAGCCTGCAAGTCGAGGAGGAAAGTCGTCCTTGGAGTTGTTCTGAGTGTATTTTTCATGAACAAAAATGCCTCCAATGGCTCCGGGGCCAGAGTTCAAGTATTTGTAGGAACACCAAGCAGCAAAGTCCACGTTCCAGTCGTGAAGGCGCAAGGGCACGTTTCCTACTGCATGAGCTAAGTCCCACCCCACGGTGATTCCATGTTGATGAGCAAACTTGGTGATCTTCTCAATTTCAAACAATTGGCCAGTATAGTACTGGATTCCGGGCAAACAGACCAAAGCAACATCATTTTTGTGAGCTTCTATCTCTTTCAAGATGTCCTCTGTATCTAAATACGTTGAGCCTTCAGGTACAGTGAGTTGCACCAAATGAGACTCGTCATACCCATGTAACTTGACCATATTGAGAAACGCATAGTAGTCGGAGGGAAACGCCTGTTTCTCGAACAAAATCTTGGTGCGCCCATCGACAGGCTTGTAAAACGACATCAACAACGCATTCAAGTTGGCGGTGAGCGACCCCATGGCCGCAACTTCTGAGTTAAGTGCTCCAACTATTGGAGCGAGCATCGGTACTAACGGCAAGTCGATATCTACCCACGAAGTTTTGTCTACAGCAGCTCCGGGGTGATTAAAGTGGGATTCCACGCCACGGGCACCCCAAGCATCCAATTCGTCTTCAAGAGCCCTTCTGGTGGCTTTAGGCATTAATCCTAATGAGTTTCCACAGAAGTAGATGCATGGGTCCAGAGGAGAATGCTCTTTGTTGGAGATACCCAACGATTGGAAGGTTGGAATGACAAACTTGTCTTTGTATGTTGGAAACTGGGAATCGAGTTTTTTTGCTTCTTCCATGGTTAATAGTGGAGTAGCGTAGTAGGCTAGAAGTACAATTGTGTAATATAGATAAATGGGGAGCCTGCATGAACATAGAGAACAGTGATGGGCCCATAGATAAAACACAGCATCGGGAAAAGAAATGGATAAGATCTATGAACCGATAGATATGTATCAGATTGTTGAACGCAGTTTTTCTTTTTCTTTTTTTCAAATTCCTCTTTTTCTGCCGTTTCCCTAACACATGTCCGGTAACCAGTTGTCCCACCCGTGCACCAATGGGCCAAAATGGCCAAAACCACCAACTACCATTATTCCACCATGATCCATTCGGTCCTCATATGTATGTATAATATTGGTATTTCTTCTCCAGAGCCCACTAACTCCAGTCAACCACGATGGCGTCCCCCGCTTGATGAAGTTCTACACCCCAGTAGATATTGCTACCCAACGTGCACTTCTTCACCAAGTTTACCAGCTAATATCGGTTCGAACCGCACAAGAATGCTCGTTCATCACTCCGCCAAAACTCTTGGAGGATATCGAAGAGATTAAGGTCATCTACAGGCATTACGCCACCCTATATTTTGTGTTTATTGTCGACGACCAAGAGCTGGAGCTTGGAATACTAGACTTGATCCAGGTATTTGTGGAATGCTTGGACAAGTGCTTCACCAATGTCTGTGAGTTGGACTTGGTTTTCGGATGGCAGGTGCTCCAGACAGTGTTGGAGGAGATTGTCCAGGGAGGCATGGTGATTGACACCAATATTCTGAGAATTGTGGCAGCAGTTGATGCTGCCAATAGCCAGAAGACTGTGGGGTCTGGTGGAAGCAGCAGCTGGCTACTGGGGATTGACAACGGGTTCCGGTGGAGAAGGTAGGAGATATGGCCACATCTGAGAGTGAATCAATATCTGCAAAGATTTCTGAAGGAACTAGTTCTAAGTCCCCATGATGTCCAACACAATTCATTCGAGATATTCTTATCGGCTCATTTTGCTGGACAATGTACAATATTGTGTGATGCTAGAATGCCTCCGGCAATACATCCTATGAAATATCCTATAATGGTATCACTTACTATAATACATCCTATCACTCAATCGCTATGTACATCACCACCACCACCACTTCTTCTTCGACTGTGCCATCAACTTCTCTGTCTCGAGAAGCTCTGCATCGGCCTCGGCAACCTCGGCTCTCTTTTTCGATTCCTCTTCCTCCTGGAAGAACTTCGCAGCATCTACTAACTTCGGATCCACCCCACGGGTATCTCTTTCGAAGGGCGAGGCAATTTTGCCTGTTTTCCAGATCGGATCGTTGGATTTGGCCGTCTCCCGGGCAATTTTCATCAATTCCTCCTGTTCTTTCTGCCTAAGTTCCTTGTTCTTCTCGTAATTAGCACGCACCTCGGGCGAAAACTTTGCAATCAACTCCTCGTCGGTAGGAACAGTGAAGTTATACAAGAGAACACCCGTACCTACGATACCGGAGCCCCAGCCCCAGACACGAACCCATTTGTACCAAGACGACATTGAGGTGTCAGCAAAAATCTAGCTGCTGTAATTAGTCCACAGCTGTCACGAGATATTGGTCACGTGTGCAAATATAGTGTCGACTCGACTAACTGACTGTAACTGGATGCGCGCGTTCACATTTCGGTAAAAAAAATAATTACACATGTTGGTGTTGTGTCACGTGACTATCCATCACCTGATACTGGCACTAGTAACGATATTCACAGCCCAATGTTCAAAATATTTCCTTCCAGAGCAAGGATATCTTAATAACCTTTATACCCCTTGCTTAGCAACTCCCCCCACAGCCTGTTCGTGACGTCACATCTCGTATAGATGCATATCTCTCGTAGTGGTACGAGACTCAGCCATCGCCTCACTCAAAAAAAAGATTCAACATAAATACAGGCCCTTCCCCTATACGAGCTATACGAGACTACATCGCTTACTTCATTACCACAAGGGACTCTCCCACAACGTCAAAAGCAAACTGCTCCAAAAAAAATATTCAAATTCAACATTGTCTCTCGGCAACTCAACTTTGTCTGACTTTTTCAGTTCCACCTTCTGACCACCCATGGCTGACGATAAAAAGGCCACGGGCTTCAAGCGAAAGTTCCATCTGAAATCTAGAAAAGGATGTTCCACTTGCAAGAAAAGAAGGGTCAAGTGTGACGAGGCAAAGCCTCTGTGCAACAATTGCTTGCGGATGAAATTATCTTGCGGATATTTGGACGATGGTGGTGAACACGAACCTCCATCGAAGAAACTGAAGCCATTTATAAAAACTGAGGATGAGCTGGTTCCATCGTCGCCCGATGCTCAGCAGGCAACTCCATCAAAAACACCTAGCCCCAACACAAAGCAGGACAGCTCAGTTTCGTCGTTAATCTCATCAGCATTGAGCTCGGGACTCTTGAATGCTGGTAACTTGAACAACATCAACTTGAGCCATTTGGTCAACAATTTGTCCAACATTGGCAACTTTGGCAACATCGGCGACTTGACTGGGCTTGGCAACTTGGCTAACCTCAGCAGCTTGGCGGTTTTGGCCCAGTTACCCATCGATTTATCTGCTTTAGGCCCGCAGATGGCTGGTATGGGATCCAATCTTTCTGGATTTGGCGCTATGAGCGCTCCATTGGTGTCAACGCCATCGTCTGTTGGTGAAAATCACGTAAATGTTAACTCGCTTCCCTTGAACAACGCCGATCCGAACGTGGATCTCCAGAATGGATTAGAGCAAGATAATTCAGACGATCCTCCTGTTGTTCTCCCACAACCGCTCCAAGATTCGCCCACCATCTCGCCAAATGTTTCGAGCATGCCAAATCCATTGTCGCTGTCCGGAATGGGAAGTACGGGTCCTTCACCATTCTCGGGCCAAAGCTTGAACATGCTTGACTTGCGTCTCATGTACCACTACACGACACAGGTTGCCAGCACCATCACAGGAGCAGGCATTTCAGAAACAGATATTTGGAACCACGATGTCCCCATGTTGGCATTTGACTATCCTTTCTTGATGCATGCCATCTTGGCATTCAGCGCAACCCATTTGTCCAGAACAGAGAAAGGACTCGACCAATGTGTCACTTGCCACCGAGGAGATGCACTCAGGCTCTTGCGAGAGGCCATTTTGGAGATCAACAGCGACAATACCGATGCGTTGGTGGCCAGTGCGTTGATTTTGATCATGGACTCGTTGGCCAACGCGTCGGTTCCTTCGCTGACTTCGCCCAAATCGCTTCTAGCGTCAGCGTGGATTTTCCATGTGAAAGGTGCCGCCACCATCTTGACCGCTGTGTGGCCGTTGACGGAAGCATCGCGATTCTACAAGTTCATCAGTGTGGACCTCGGCGACTTGGGAGATATCATCAACGCGAAGAGTCAGCTCACGTCGATGGAACCACACTCGTACGCTAATTTGGAGTGCCATGACTCGGACATCGAAGATTTATACCCCGTTCTCATCAGCTCGCCCTACTTAATCACATTGGCTTATCTCAATAAGCTCCACAAGGAACGGTACAAGGCAGACTTCATTTTGCGAATCTTTGCATTTCCAGCGCTACTCGATAAAGACTTTTTGACGCTTCTTATGGCTGGAGACGTCAAGGCCATGCGGATCATGCGATCGTACTACAAGCTTCTACGGTCGTTCACTACTGAGATGAAGGATAAGGTGTGGTTTTTGGAGGGGGTTTCGCAGGTGCTTCCGGTCGACGTGGAGGAGTATGCGGGAGGAGCCGGAGGCATGCACATGATGCTTGACTTCCTAGGAGGCGGACCAGCCATTGTAGATGATCACGAAGTGGATAAGGACCTCTCCATGATCGACCCTGGAGGCCAGATTGCCGACAACTTGATTGACACCAACAATCTTCCGAGCGACATCACTAGCAACTTGGAAATCATGCAAGGCGACAACGGGATCATGGGCTTGAATAACTAATTTATTGGAATGGAAAGCCACTGGCTGGTTACATATCACGTGCAGACATGCCGTTGTGGGACAATGGTGGGAGACAACTAGAAAAAGAAAGAAAAGCAAGAAAAAGGTGAAAACAAAGAGAGTAAAACAACAGAAGAAAACCAAACAAGGACAAAAAAAAAGAAGTAATCTGCCCTTTTCACTTCCTCTCCCTTACCTCTCCCCTGGTGGTCTTATCTGCCCCTAAGTTCGGGTAATCAGTCGCGTCCGGCGTGCACACAAGCCGAGGCCAGAAACACCAAAGTTTTTTTCTCTACAAACAATCTCCATCTCCAGTCCATCCATTCGTTGAACTTCCCATCTGCTGTTGTGTAGTCCCCATCGAGAGAACGACAAACACGTCCTATTTCCAGAATAGCCACCCAGCTGACCCCCACTGCCTCCTTCACGTGATCTCCGTGCCTCCCACTCCCCTACCACAAGTCGCTAGTTTCGACCACCAAACCCCTGAATCCACTTAGCCACCCCCAAAATGCAAACCATAAAGTGTGTCGTTGTCGGTGACGGTGCCGTGGGCAAAACCTGCTTATTGATTTCATACACAACGTCCAAGTTCCCTGCGGACTACGTTCCCACTGTTTTCGACAACTACGCCGTCACGGTGATGATCGGTGACGAGCCCTTCACGTTGGGCCTTTTCGACACTGCGGGCCAGGAAGATTACGACAGATTGAGACCGTTGTCGTACCCCTCCACCGACGTCTTCTTGGTGTGCTTCAGTGTTATTGCTCCTGCATCGTTTGAGAACGTCAAGGAGAAGTGGTTTCCCGAAGTCCACCACCACTGTCCCGGGGTGCCCTGCCTCATAGTGGGGACCCAGATCGATTTGAGAAATGACGAGGTGATTTTGCAGAGATTACACAGACAGAAGTTGTCGCCCATCACCACCGACCAGGGCGAGAAGTTGGCCAAGGAGTTGCGGGCCGTTAAGTATGTCGAGTGCTCGGCGTTGACCCAGAGAGGGTTGAAGACGGTGTTTGATGAGGCCATTGTGGCGGCGTTGGAGCCTCCGATGATCAAGAAGTCGAAGAAATGCACCATTTTGTAGAGGTTTGTTTGACGGTCATATCATTCCTGCAGAGCGTTTGGCTTCATTCGCTGCGGTCAATATACATATCAGTAAAATCAGTAATATGGGTTGGGGTGTTGGCGCGCCCCTGTACACACCGAGGGACTCAATAGGTGCCTCTATACACTAGATCAACAGACGGGCATCAGTGGCGGGCGCTAGCGGAGAAACTTCCACATCAACAAAAGTTGCCCACAAATCCTTCTATTTTATTCTTTCCCCTTTTCTTCCTTCCTGGTTCCCGACTCGTCGCTCGTTAAGCTTTTCATCTATTTTTTTCCCCGCCATGCTTCTGTCACATAACCATGAAAATGGAATTCCGCATCCACCTCTGTGCGCTCATCAACAACTCCCCCATTGAAACCCCACACACACACACCATTGTCGCATTGTCACCAACTAGGTTCGCGCCTGCGTTCGCACTGCTACTACCTTTGCATCGTCACAGAAAAATACTCATCAAAAAATGACCGGCTACTCCGCGCATTGGTTACTTCCGATCTGCCCTGCATGTCTCAAACGATTGGCCCTCGATTGCTATTTGGGGTGCTTCATCGGCCCGCTTACAACCTCATCTGAAGCCTCTGCGGCCACTTCCTCGCTCCTTTCATATTCTCTCACGTTAGTTCTTATTGCTTCACGTTAGTTCCTATTGCTTGGCGTTGATCTTTCATTCGCTCATTGCAATTTCTCTTGCAATCTGCATCACTGTCTCACCTTTAGGACTCCACACCGGAAATGTCCACCCACTCTGGGTCCTGGAGTGGTCTGTCGTTGGAATTCAGATCTCCCACAAATAACCTGGGCTCCAGCCACAGCGGCCGCTTGGACTCGTGGGGAAACGAATACTTCCGCGATGGCTCCTTCTCGGACTCCCCTGGTTTGGTGCTGACCAACCTCTCGGGCTCCACTCAAGATTCTGCCAAAGATGCTCCTCCCACCGCCAGAAGACTCCGGGTCACCAAGGAAGAATTGTTGGCCTACCTGCTGTATGCCAACGACATCAACTTTGTCAATGACCAGAACGACTACATCAACAATGTGGCGCTGCCCCATCATGGCATGTTCGCAGACTACGTGCTGATGTCCAATATGGTTTCAGGTTACACCATCCGGGCCCAGCTCACCCACCAGAACTTGAGTCTGCTCTTGTACTATGCCAATAGCGATGGAGATGGTGCCGCGGTGGTGATGCGACTTTCCCCCGATTTCATCGACTCGGTGCATGTGGCTCGCTTTCTCAACGATTGGTATCTTACTTCTGGGGTCAATCCTCCCGTCCGTCACCGGTTGTGGTCGAATCCACGGTTGGCCAATCCATTCATCGAGGCATCATTTTCCAATATCGATGACCCCCAACATCGTGCCTCCCTCTCGCGGCCGTTAACACTTCCCAGAAACTTGCCTGGCGTGCTCTACCCTGTGGAGGTGCTAAATATCGAGACTGATATCGACGGCTTCCACCAGCGGCGCATCGCGCTCGTGTATCCTGATCGAGGCTACAGAACGATTCGTGATTTCCATTTGGAAAAGTCTAGGGCCCTTCATGGTGGAGACAGACATTCTGTTACCGCTAATTCTGGTAGCAGTCTTCGGTCAACGCTCAGTGATGCCAGCGCAGAGAGACCCATTCTGAGCAGATTTGTGCTCAAGAATAACTTGGGCAGCGGTACCTTGGGGAGCAACTTGGAGAGAAGCAACCCGGGGACCAAATTGGACGATTTGGCTAATAGAGTAAACCAGCCTCCCAAGTCCCCCCTGGCCATATTGGAAATCTTACTTGATGTGGTTGAGATTCTCAACACCATTGCAACCGTCCATGAACTCGGCATTGTGCACAATGGAATCACAAGTCACCACATCCTTCGGTCAACCGATATTCCCGATGGTTCTTCTCATTCTAGGGTAGTCCTCACGGGCTGGGACTTTGCCTTTTCCATAGTTGGCGAGGACTCCTCCGATGCTTACAGAAAGAGGTTCCTCTCGGAGATTCCTGATTTGCTCCCCTACATGTCCCCGGAAAATACCGGTCAAACAACCAACTTGGTGGACTACCGAACCGACATCTACTCCATTGGAATTGTGCTCTACGAGTTGGTGGTAGGGTGTCTTCCGTTTCAGTCTGACAACCCTTCTCGGTTGAGACGAATGCAGCTCCAAGAAAAACCAGTAATGCCCAAAACCATTTGCCAGGGCTGGCTTCCTGAGTCTCTCAACGATATTATCATGAAGTGCTTGGAAAAGGACCCAGACGACAGATATATGGAAGCTCATTCATTGGTGAAGGCGTTGTTGGAAGTAACTGATGCTCTTTTGGCTAGAATGGACCGGGTGGAGCATGCCGATTCAAGAAGGAGGGCTGGATTGGGTTTCAATAAAGCCCATTGTGGCCAGATTCCCTACTTTTCTTCGTCTTTGACCAAGATTGCCACCGATGATATCACCCAAGTTGTTCTCAAATGCTTCGAAGACCAAGTTGACGGATTGCGGTACATATTCGTGAAAGGCGAAAGTGGTGTGGGTAAAACCACCCTACTTGGCGAGATCCAGACTGTCGCTATTTCTAAGTACAATTTCGTTATTCCTTGGAACTACAATTGTACAGACATGAATGTTACGAAGTATGCTTCTGCTATGTGGGGTCTCCAGACGATTTGCACCCAGATTTTGTCCTCTTCTAAAGAGAACATTGCTGAATGGAGGCACATCTTCAATTCCGAAATTGAAGGGGACTTGAGTATACTTTTCCTGTCTATTCCGGAATTGAAGATCTTACTTGGTCCTCGTTACAAATTTGTTCACTTAGAAAAATCAAGTGCAGTTTATCCTTCGGATCAACTCCTCAAGTCAGGAGCATTCTCCTCGGAGTCTTTAACTGACATTATCGATCCAGATCTGGATGCCTTGGACCCAGGACTCCTTGCGCCGAAGGAAATGTACAAGCAGTCTGGGTTTCAGGAACAAAATATTGAATTGCGAATCGCCTACATTATTAAGAAGGTTTTCAGAGCTGTATCTAGCAGAGGCTTAATAGTTATTCTTGATGGTCTACAATGGTGTCCAATGAGTGAACTTCTCCTCATCAAAGAGATTGCTGACTACTGCTTGATTAATTCTGAATCCCAATCTATTTGTGTCGTAGGTGCTTATGACACATCAAAACAGCCATCTTTTTTCGATTCCAACTTTGTGAGCTTGGAAACGATCAAAGAAACGCTCCAATCACAGCAACTGGAAATCTTTGAATTCTCAATGGATGTTTTGAATAGGCCCCAGTTTGACGACTTCGTCAAGCAGGAAGACTTCCCAAGCTCCTCCGATACTGTGTTGAATGACCGCTTGTTGGATTCTATCCATGAGCGGAGCTTGGGGAATCGATTAAACATGAAATTGATTATGCTAACCTTGCACATCATGAACCAGAGTGAGAATGTAATGTTTAATGAAATGGGAGACTTTTTGAAAAAGAATTTTGTCGCAAATTCTCAGAGTGCCATTGTTCAAAAGTACTTTGATGTGGCCCTCACGGAGAAGGAGGTGAATCTTCTCAAATTTGCTTCCATTATTGGATCTAATGGCGTTTTCAAGCTCTCTGATTTGATGATTGTCAGTGGCCAGTCGTTGAACGATGTTTACGAGACTTTGCAATTCTGTATCGAGACCCAATTCATAGTACCTATTGGGGTCTACTATAAGGTACCATTCCATTTGCTTACACAAGATGATTTTCCCTTTGATCTTCCGGACTCTATGATCTGGGAGTTAACCACCAAGGCCAGATATAAATTTCTGCATGATTCTATTCAGTTGAAAATTTTGAATGAATTGAAAGCGAGTCGAGAATGGGAAGAATTTCACAGGCTTTGTGGATTGAGATACCAAAAGAAAGTATCAACAGATGATAATGTGAACATCAGTAACTACTTACGTTTATGTTCGCATTTAGTTGTGTCGGCAAATGTGGCAAGAGAAGTGGAATACGAGAAATACTATGACACTCTTGTCACTGGTGGCCGGTATGCTTTGGCTACTTCGAATCTCATTACCGCCTTGGAATTTTTCGAAGCTTCAGCAAGATTTATTGCTCCCACTGACAAGAGGAGGAAGATCAAGAATTTGCTTACCGTCTGTCAAACGAATTACATTTTGAAGAACTACAACAAGTGTATCAAGATGATACAGGCAGCAGAGGATGAGTTTGGGAAGGAAAGCAAAGTCTTTCTTTTCCTACAGATTCGATGTTTCTTCCATCTGAAACAGTTCAGAGTTGGGGTCAAACGAGCAGTGGCTGCTTTGCAGTCTTTAGACGTTGAAGTATCAACAGATAAAGCAAAGTGTGAAGCGATTGCTAAGAAATATTTGAGTTCGGTTCCATTGTCTGTCGCTGAGATAAGAGCAATGAAAGACTTAAGGAGAGCAACGAGCGACAAATTTTTGCTCATTGCAACATTAATTCTGGATTTACTAGGGCCAACTTACATTCTCGGGCTTTCTCAGCTCAGGTTGGCCTTGATGGCCCAACTAGTTCATTTAATGAATAAGTATGGAAGATGCGCTAACTGCTCTCTCCCATTACTCCATTTTGCCAACTACTACATTCAACCACATGCAAACATGAGCATGGTGAAAGCCTCCGAGCTCTGCAATGTTGCACTTGATCTAATCAATAGCGAAGATGGTGCCAGCACTGCTTTAAGTGAGCAGATCAATGAATGCTATGTCGTTTTCATGGCGTCATTCCGAGTCAATACTTTCGAGCTTCTGCGGTTTTCTGAGAATTACGACTTCACAGCTTCGGGTGTTGTTAGCGCTCATGACAGTGCTCTCTCCCTTCTAGTGGTTGCTTCGGGTTTCTTGCTCAATATTATTAACGGAAACATCTCATCGCTTCATGGCAAGAAGTCATTTTCGAAGATTGTGCAGTTCGACAGTGACGAAGAATTTGAAGTTTTTGGATCAACTTTAAACCTATGGAGCGAGGAATTAAGTTTCCAAGCATACACGAAAGAGTTTCCAAAGTACAAAGCCATGAAACGACCAGACCTTGAGTTTCCATACTTGAGTAGTGCAATCTTATGGTGTGCTTCTGAAGGAAAATTCAAAGAAGGTGCAGAAATTTTCATCGACAGAGGCTACTACATTCTGAGAAAACTTCCTATCTCTTTTCTCCATTTGGAGGTTTATTTCTACGCATGCATCTGTTTATGTTTCAATGATGCTCCATCTACTAGAATTGATGGGTTGGAACTTGCCAAAAGGATAATGATGCTGTTTGACAGCTGGTCCATTGGTTGTTCTGAGAATTTTGAATCTAAGCGGCTTATATTGGATGCTTGTATCCGGTGCAATAGTTCCTCTCAATCTTCGCTATCTATTTTGGATTGTTTCGAGAAGGCAATAGATAGTGCATCAAAGGAAGGTAGATGGATAGATGTTGCACTATCAAGCCATCTATGTGCTAGCTGGCTTATAAGCACAGGTGAAAGTGAGCGGAGAGCCGGCTTATTCGCCCAAAATGCTCTTTCTATGTATCAGTTGATGAAGTCAGAGAAGCAAGCCGATCGGATCAAGAGAGAGTTTTCTTCAATTTTTAGCAGTTTTAATTGGGCTGGTGTGGAAATGATCCCAGAGACAAACGCGTCTTTCTTTGCTGAGAGCACTCAACTCAACCGAAAGCTCGAAACAATTTTCAATGGCGACAAGAAGGAAACTAGCAAGAGAGTTAAAGGAGCTTTCCGTGTTGAAGCATCCCCGATTGGTGAGCGGCAGATGATTGAAGCAGGAGATATCAACGAAGAAGCCTCACAAACTGAGTTGTCTCAAGCGATCAAGCTCTGTCTTACCATATCGGAGTCGTCCAATATAGATTCCATTGTGTCGAGTTTACTTGAGAGCATATTGCAATTCTCGGGAGTTGATTATGCTGCCATCGTCTTGAATTCACAGGAAGAGGAGCCAACGATTAGAGCTATTGGTACTCTCAACAATCTATATAAGCTCGATGACGACCCGTTGAGTCTGAGAACTGACTTGGTTCCATACATGTTGGTAATTCATTCCTTGTTAACAGGAGAAATTATCAACAAGGAGGCCAATTGGAAATTTTTCGAGGAAAGATTTGGATCAGACAATTACTACACACATAATCCATGCTCAGCAGCGCTAGCCATACCAATCAAAACATCCACCGTATTGGGAATGGCTTACTTGGAGAGACACAATCCAGGACGAGAAATGAGGAAAGGAAAGCCTTACTTTGACTCGAAGATGGTGGATTTGCTCGACCTTCTCTGCTCACAGGCTGCAGTGGCATTCAGCAAGTCCATTGTGTACTCGCAGATGGAGATAGCAAAGAAAACAGCTGAGGATGCCACTGCCGAAAAGGCGAGCTTTTTGGCTAACATGTCGCATGAAATTAGAACTCCTTTTAACTCGTTGTTTGCGTGTTCAGTTTTCTTATTAGACACGGAATTGAATACAACCCAAAGAGAATACGTGGAGACCATCAAGAATTCGGCATTGGTGACTTTGAGTATTATTGACGGCATTTTGGCTTTCAGCAAGATTGAGCACGGCTCGTTCAGTTTAGAGAGTGCTCCGTTCTCCATCAATGATACTGTTGAAAGCGCCATTCAAGTGTCAAGCGAACAAGCAGAGGTTAATGACTTGGACTTGGTGTTCTTCAATAATTGTCCAGACATAGACTCTGTAATTGGTGACTGCACCAGGATCCGACAGATTATTATCAATTTAGTCGGAAATGCTGTTAAGTTTACCATTACAGGACATATTATTGTCACGCTCAGTGCTTCGGTCATTGTGGGAAACAGATATGACATCAAGGTAACTGTTGAGGATACAGGAATTGGGATTCCTGAAGAGTCCCGGTTCAAAGTGTTTGGAGCGTTTTCACAGGTTGACGGTTCTTCCAGACGAGTTCATGGAGGGTCTGGGCTTGGGCTCGCAATTTCCAAGAAATTGGCAGATCTAATGAACGGAGTCTTATCCTTTGAGAGTGTTGAAGGAGAAGGGTCAGTATTCACATTTACAGTGCCATTGGAAGTGAAATTTGTCGAAACAAAACCACAGTTTGTACCTAGAGATATAGCCATCGTGGCAAAGTCTGCGTTGAAGAGACAATCCCTCCAGTCATTCTTGGAGTACTATGGGTCCAATGTGACGCTTTTTGAAGATTTCGAGACCCTCATTTCCAGCAAACACAAATTTGACATATTATTTATTGGAAGCAGCGACTTGGGCCGTGGGAAGTTTATGCGCTCGTCCCTTGCTTACCCAATTTGCAAGATATACTTGATTGCAAAGTTTGGTATGGTATTTTCAGAATTGTCACTCGAATCGATGGAAGTGGATGCGTTGATTTTCACGCCGATCAGTAGAAGCAAGGTGGAGGATATCCTCAGAGCGCCGGCACCAGAGAAAGTCACCAAAAAGGCACCACCTGCCAATGGTGGAGGTCTTCTCGGTGAACAATTTCCACTCCGAATCTTGATCGTGGAGGACAATGCGATCAATTTGAGAGTTGCACTGCAACATTTAAAAAAGTTGGGATACGTCGCCGATCATGCTAAAGATGGTGTTGAGGCAGTTGAGAAATGTGAAGCCAAGCTAATGGTTGGCGATAAATACGACGTGATATTCATGGATATCCAGATGCCACGCAAAGATGGAATTTCGGCCACCTTAGATATCCGAGAGCGGATTTTCGCCGAAGAACGGCCTGACCTACTCCCACGGATTATTGCGCTTACTGCTAATGTGGCTGGTGAGGAGAGAACAAGGTGCATGGATAGTGGGATGGCAGATTTTGTTTCCAAGCCAATACTTCCAGAAGAACTTCTGCGAGTGCTTACCAAAATTGGCGAAGAGAATCGAAACAATGGGAACAACTTTTGACTTATAGAAATAGAGCCATAACTAACTAGGCGGAGGCAACCTTAGCCTTATAGAGCTCAACTCTCTCGGCCTTCCACTCCTCCAACTTCTTTGCGTAGGCAGCTTTTTCATCTGACGAAGGAGAGTATGCGGCCCTCTCTGACTCTGTCAACAACTTCCACTCGGCAGCCAATTCCTTGGAAACCTCTCCGAAGTCACGACCGTCCTTCACCCACTTCTCCTTCACAAACGCTGCGTATTGGTTGGTAGGAGGAGATGGCTTTGGCTTCCAGATCTTGAGATTCTCCTCGTTGACGAAGTCTGCCTTTTTCTGGAAGCTTTCCTTTTCTCCCTCCGTCAAGTACGACCATTCTCTACCCACGGTAGCAATGGTGGCGCCTTGGCCCACCTTCTCTTTGATAAAGATGTTGAGGCCAGTGACTTTTCGGTATGGCTTGAACGCCTTGGCCAAATTCTTCTTCTCGACGGCCTCGGCCTTTCTCTTGGCTGTGAGCTGCTTGTGTTTTTCTACAACCTTCTTGTGTTTTGCCTTCAATTCACTCAATACTGCCTTCTCGTCTTTCAACTTGTCTTTCAATTGTTTGAGTTTGGCCTTTTCGGCCCCAATTGTCAGCGACATCACCACTGACGACACCGAGAGTGTTCTGGACTGGAATATTGGTCTGGATGCCAACTGGCGGAACATGGATAGCATTGTTTGGTAGTTAGTAGTTGTTGTTTATGGTGTTTACGCGCAATGGTGTGATGGTTGCAGGACAGTACAGGATACGGGGAAAGAACTGGGAGCAGCCACTCTTGAAAACTAGTAGAGTTTATGTGGATAAATAGGGAGAATTTTAAATTGATAGGGTAGCTGGTACTGACAATAAATTTAGGAGTATATAGTGGTTCTGCAGGTGTAGTTAAGAATTGTGATGGTTTAATATGGGAGACTGGGGCAAATAAGTGCCAACAACGGTGAGGAGCACGATTCCATTGGCACAGTGTGAATTTTGCCAGAGTGAACAATTACGGTATATTGAAACAGACTGTAGAGCTCCTGGCGATTATACCCTTTTTTCAATTTTTGGTACCTCATTTTATTTTTTCTAGTGTGTGTCACTTTCTCGTAATTCTGCAGAAATAGACTTTTTGTCGCAATTCTAGCTTGGTAAAAGGTACATGTATGGATTAATCACAATCACCATGAGTGTTCTTCTGGTAAACTTCCGTTCTTCTGGAACTTCGGCTTTGCTTAGCCTTATAAACTTTTGCTTTTGCTTAGCCTTATAAATTTTGGCTTTGATCTTTCTGGCGGTCTGTATGCTTTGTCGTTGATTTTCTGGCAGTGTAAGTATTGACCACCAGAGATTAGTAAATATAGTCTGTTTTTAATGATACTATATTTTTTAGATTCTTACCGAAGTTGGCCTTCTGATTCATTTAGGCCCTTCGATACTCAGAGCCTGAGAGGTAGCAATAACACCTTTGAAATCAACACTTGAACCAATCTAGTGAAAAAGCTAGGGCGGCTCAAATCATCCATACTGCAATCTCAGATGACAGAATCTAGAAACTCCACCAACTTTTTGGTTCCGAAACAGTCGTCGCCAAGCTCGTCGACGCTCTTCCCCTCCTTGACCCCCGCCAATGCCTTCTCGAAGACCATCATCTCATCGTGAACGCCAAATCTCTCGATATATGCTTGCACATTCTCACTTTTGTACTCCAATTCATCCGTAGAGTAATCTCTCCGGCTCTTAGAGTAGTTTTCAGGCCGCCAGTTGATCCCTAATGCATATTTTGCGAACCATAGTGCATCATCTCGCAACGTTTCATCTTCTCCAGCCAAAAGAAAAATCTTCCGTTTGGGGTCGGTGAACGTTGGGATACATTTCCAGTCGTCATTGCTAGCAGGAGTTTTCGACGCAGGCGACCAGATAAGTCCAAAATGGTCCATTTCACCAAGAATAAGTGGTCTTCTCGAAACATCAACATATGCATGGAAAGTAACGATATCTAAACCTGAATTGGCCACATATGATGAATCCTTCTTGACAGTGTCTGCATCTGGGAAAAGCAGAAGCCAGGGAGAGATCACCGCCAATACTAAAGGATAATCTTTTAAAGGAGCATTCTTCAGCTGCAAGTATTGGGTGAAACCCACTGCCAAGTTACCTCCAGCAGAATCACCCAAAAGCCCAATTCTAGAACTACTATTCGCAAGCTGATAGTACAACTCGTACAAGTCTTCCATCTGGGCCGGAAATGTGTGGCCGTTGCATGCCAACCTGTAGTCCAAGATCAAAATTGAAACTCTCTTTCGCTTCGAGAGTAGACAGTACACTGCCAACAAGGCTTCAGCCTGAGAAGAAGACAATTGAAGAAAATACCCCCCTCCATGACAATAGATAAGAACCAAATCATCGGGTCCACGGTCTTTTTGCTCAACCAACCACCATGCTCTTTCCAGAAAGCGTTTGCCATAGTTGTGCAAGTGCTTTACAAGACCAAGGTGTGCCGAGGCTACTTCGAGTAGGACGGCGCCTACGCTTGTCTTATTGAACAATCCCCCTTCGAGAACATTCCATCCCAACACTGCACGGGCAATGACCATGAGTAACGAAGCACGGAGGTTCTTCCTATATCGTCTGAAATGGCGGACCAGACCCAAGGTAAGATACTGCAACGTCACATTAAGCAACTGGAACGGGAGCCAGAGGAGGATTCGGAGTGATTTCAACGATAACATGCGAGAAATAGCGAGCAGTACCACTTGTCAATATGTCCAACAAGGTGAAGTTCGATGGTAGCGATAATCAATGGTAAAGAGCCCTGGAGCAGGGATCACCAATGGAGAGTTTGCCTACTTTGGGAGGTGTGGATGGATTCAGAAACTGTTCACAATAAGGGCGTTGTGGATAACCTACAATTTTCTCCTCTTCTAGTCACTCAACATAGCGTCCCTTTATTAGCCGTTAATGTACCCCGCGAAAACTATCAGACTTCCCTGCAGAAGATGGAAGCTCGTTTACTATTTAGAGATGGAGATACTTTTGATGAAAAAATTCAGGAGATGAAGGCGCCTGGGCATACTATCTGGAAACTTGGGCCCTTTCCAAGATTTCAAATAGTACAATTCCCAAATCGTACTCTTCGTATGTCCAGTCTACCTCTAGCATCATTAGATAAGCATTATTCATGTCCACATTTCCAATTGTTGTTCATTATTACATCCCAGATGACTCCCACCACCCTCTAATCACCACCTAATCCTACATTGTGCGTACTCGTCATATCGTCAGCTAAGTGTTCAAAATGTCGGATACTCCGCTTCCATTGTCCACAATCGACAAATGTCCCAGAACGGAAATCGCGCTAGCAAAGCCGCTAAGCTTGTCCATACAAAAATCGAAGACTGGGCATCCGAGTGACAGTATCAACTACAGTTTTCATCTAGAATGGCTCCAGTGTTGAAAAATCCAAACCTCTTCCAGGCTAAGCCGTTTATCAATGGCGACTGGTACGAGTCCAAATCTACAAAGACTTTCAAGGTCTATGACCCCGCCACTGAAGAGGTGATTATAGAATTGCCAGACCAGACTCTGGAGGAGATCGATGAGGCCATCCAAATTACCAAGGATGCGTTTGAGTCCTACAAAAAGACCAATCCCGCGGACCGTGCTCGTTGGCTGCGTAACTTGTACAATCTCATGATGGAGAACCTTGACGATTTGGCTGCCATCATCACCTGGGAAAATGGAAAGTGTTTGACCGACTCAATTGGCGAGATCAAGTATGCTGCGTCCTACTTCGAGTGGTTTGCCGAGGAGGCAAAACGTAACTACGGCCACACAATCCAGCCTTCCAACTACAACAACAAGATCATCACCTACAAGCAGCCGGTTGGACCCGTGGGACTCTTGTGCCCATTCAACTTCCCGTCTGCTATGGGTGCTAGAAAGGCCGCTCCTGCTTTGGCAGTTGGATGCACATGTATTTTGAAACCAGATGGCCAGACTCCATTGTCTTCTTTGGCTATGGCTTCGTTGGCTTCTAAGGCTGGTTTCCCCAAGGGAGTTTTCAACGTCGTATTGGTTTCGGTTGAGTCGACTCCCGCCTGTGGCTTGAAGTTCTGTGAGTCTCCATTGATCAAGAAAATCTCCTTCACGGGCTCCACCCCAGTGGGCAAGTTGTTGATGAAGCAATCGTCATCTACTCTCAAGAAGTTGTCGATGGAATTGGGTGGTAACGCTCCAGTGGTCGTTTTCGATGATGCCAGACTTGATCTCGCCGTTGATCAGGCCATTGCATCCAAGTTCCGGTCTTTGGGCCAGACTTGTGTGTGTGCTAACAGACTCTATATCCAAGAAGGAGTCTACGACCAGTTTGTGGAGAAGTTTGCCGAGAAGGTTCGCCAATTCAAGATCGGTAATGGCTTCGAGAAAGGCGTCACCCACGGCTGTTTGATCAACACCAGAGCCATGAATAAAGTGGAGGACCACGTCAAGGATGCGGTATCCAAAGGAGCCAAAGTGGTGGTGAAGGGTGGTGCTCTTCCCGAGTTGGGCAAGCACTTCTACGCTCCTTACGTGTTGAGCAACGTCACCAGCGATATGAAGGTTGTCCACGAGGAGACATTTGGCCCATTGGCTGCTATTGTCAAGTTCAAGACTAAGGACGAAGTCGTTAAGGCGTGCAACGACACCCCTTACGGCTTGGCAGCTTACCTATTTTCCGAAAATTTGAACACCGTCTACACTGTTTCCGAATCGTTGGAGGCGGGAATGGTGAGTGTTAACACCGGACTTTTCACCGATGCTTCGTTGCCATTCGGAGGTATCAAAGAATCCGGATTCGGCCGCGAGGGCTCCTTATACGGTTTGGACGACTACACGGTGGTGAAATCTATTGTTTTGGGTAATGTTTACGACTAAATCGGTGGGCCATAATAGACCTTTGAATATATTCCTAGTAAGACATCCGTACCTCCCACACCTAACTAAATTTCACATCTCACTAACACTTTAAGTGATTACTGTCACAAATGTCTGCCAACGGTCTCTCCGACGGTTTGGATAGCTACTACCTAATAGATTCAAATGGTACGTTTTCTCATTCTTGTTCAGCCGGCAATCAACTAACGCCCAGCCCAATATAATGTCCCAAATCCATCTCCTCTAGATAACTTGCTTATGCTCTACGGATTGGAGCCCATTACCCAGTCTCTAGCGCGGACGAAAAGTGACGGGTCGAAAGGAGTCAAGCTCAGAAAGTCATACAAAAATCATATTCTGGATTTGCCCGGCAAGCACCAGATTCCTGGCGCAAAGCCTGTTAACGCAGCACTTCTAGATCCAAATCTCGCTCAGCAACCAGACGTAATCAAGCAGATTGGCAGCGACCTTTTAAACCATGCACTCAAGTTCGATAAGTCACCCATCAACGGAATCCCAGGCTTCAACTCGGCAGATTTGGCCATTAGTGATCAACACACCTTAATGAGAGGAGATGATATGAGCGAGAATGACGAGTACAAAAAGAAGAGGAAAAAGAAGCAGCAGATAAGTGGTAGCGACATTAAGAGACAGCATGTCTAGCTTGGGTTCATATTAGCAGTATAAATTTTGCTATATATTCTATGGTACACAGTAGCACAAGTTCAAGATCTCATCTTGATTGTGTGGCGAGCGTTTTTGGCTCGAGTAGTCATCTTATTCTTCATAATCAGGAGCGAATGCAGAAGCAACGCTTTGGTAGCCATTTTTTGGAACAGTTTAGCAATGTCTAACATCGACACAACCTGCCATTCGATGCTCCACTCGGGTAAGGTAAGCATGAAGTTGGTGACGTTGAGCCATCTCATAATGCCTTTCCTCATCCTCAATGAAATCATGAGTTGGAGAGAATCGCATTTCATGGACACAACAGTTAAATATTTCTTGGATCGTTGGATCATCTCGGTCACATTATCGTCAAATTCGGTAGTGGTGTCTGAGCCAGAGGTGAATGACATGTTTTTAGCTGAAGTCTTCTTCTTGACTCTGCGTCGTGAACCAGATCTGCTCCCGTTTCTGAAACGGGCATCTCGGCTCTGCAAGCTATTACCCCTGCCCCTGCCTTTTCTGGGCACATCCAATTCAACATGCTCTCCTCCGTCGCTTTCTGAAGCGTCTTGAGCCTCCTCATCATCTTCTTCGATCATCCCGTCTCGTTCTCTCACTGCCTCTTCAACTTCCTTCATAGCAGCAACATTCACTAACGGACCATCACCGTCATCATCATTCGTGTGGAAAATAAACTCCATTAATGCACGCCCGGTTGCTTCATCGATCTTCATGGAGAGTGGCTGCGAACTGACTTCAAATCTATCCACTATTCGAATTCCTCCGACGGATCTGTTCATGGACCAGTCCACTGTAATCAAATCCTCATTTTCTGGAGCCATCGCTTCGAGAAACTTGTCGTAGTAGGAATTTTTCAATTTGTTAACCCCTTCAATGTTGCTGATTTCAATTCGATTGTCGTTTGATCCGTCTTCCTTAACAATTCTCTTGAAGATTCCTCCATCGATTTTCAAGTCGAGGATTGGCTCTCGTTCATCCGTATGCATGTGGAGAGTGATTCTATCCGCAGCAATTCTCCAATCCTCCATGGGCTGTGCCCCAGAATCAGTGAACACATCACCACTTAATAACGTTCGCAAAATCAACACTATCTCAGTAACAATATTTTTCTCCTCAGAATGCAAGTGCAAATATTCATTGAGCGCCTCATTGTCCATGTTGGAGGTATGACGGAAACTGTAATTTCGTAAAACTGTTCTGATTCCATCCAAGTCCTTATGAAGTCCGATCAAACGACCATGCAAAGCTGAATAATCCTGGAAATTGACGGAGAATTTCAATTTTGAGATTCTCTCCCTTAGGCTCACGCTCATGGGTTCCGAGTATAATAATAAACTCAACAGCGTAACGTAAAGCGTGAAATACTGCTTTGCAGTACAATTGATGATAAGTTCAGGACAATCAACTCTGAATCTGTTAAGACTGTCATCTCCAGGTTCACTCAAAGTGTCCACATTTGACACGTCGGGGTTACCTTCAATCAGCTCGATGCTGGAACCCAGTGCTTTTACTTGATCGTATGTTACCATAAGAGACATCTTTCTGATAAGAATATCTTGTGGTGGAGCGAGCGAAGTATCCTTGCATACTTCAATACCCAAGAATGGTGGCCAGTTACTTTTAGTTCCATATGGACGTGTCTCAAGCAAGTACTCTCGAGATTCCAAGCCATCCTTATCTAATACCATGACACATGCATCGCGCATCAAGAAAGCATACCTGTCTTCAAGCTCTTTTGGATTCAATGTCAAATTATTATCCCTTTTTGTGAGAACAGAGAGAATCTTTGCCTCCAATATTGGAGCAGTGATGAGGACAACCGAATTCTTATCCATTTCAGAACATAGCTGAATCTGAGGTGAGATGATTTCAACTTTATAATCTTCTGTAAACATTTCAGAATCTTTCACAACTCTAATAATCTCGTCAAAGTTTTCGAGACGTTCTTCAGATGTCTGAAACTTATTAAGGAAAGTTTTAAGCTCCTTAATAGAGCGTTTTGTTCGTGCAGCCGAAGAAGCCAATGACAGAACATCGTCTTCCCCCATATCATTTTTGATGACATTTTCAAGCATGCTCATGAACTCATAGGGAAGGTACTTCCGATAATAGCTGTTGAGTTGAACAAAGTGGATGTACTTCATGAGCAAGTTCCGAACTCTTTCATTCCACTTTAAGTACATGGAAATGAGAACGAATCGATTCTGGAAATGTTCATGAATTGAGCTAACAGTGGCTATGCTGTCCTTCCGACCAATACTTCTTCGCCGCATTTCGCTCATTCTGATACTCCTATTCAAAGTATCAATTCTTTTGAGTATCATAGAACTCCGATCAGCCTTCGTTGTCTCAGACCCATTCTCCAAGTCCTCAAGACGCCTACGGAGAATACCGATTTGAGTGGATAAGATATCTGTCTGGTCCAACTTGCAATCGTGAGTCCGCTCACGACCCCACTCGACATGCGCATTCTTGCCAGAAGTATCACGGATGTACGAGAACTTCTCTGAATACATCAACGGAAACACATCAACTCTGGTTTTCTTTCCTTTCGAAGAAGGAACAAAAGCCTCATCGAAATCGTGACTATCGAACCATTGGAAGTCGTTGTCGAAGACGCCATACTTGCATTTCTGGTCAAAGCCAGAATGGTCCTGGTTGTACACATTCTTCTTGAATTTGGCAATTATGGCACGCAAATCTATTTTTGCTAATGAAACTTCTCCTCGATTGAAGGTCATTTTAAGGATCTTCTTCTGTCGAGACAAATCACTCTGCTCATCGATTCGCGGCTCTTTTCTCTGATGAAGGTCGACTAAGAATCTGTCCATCTTAGCTCTTAGTCCAACCAATTCCAAAAACTCATCATCATCGTCGAGTTCATGACCTGTCTGAATATGACTCAAGAACAAATTCTTAAGGTCAAACAAGTACTTGATGGTAAACAAATGCTCCGAAAACTTAGCAGTTTCTCTTGCTTCACGGAAAATCTTTCCTTTCCTGATAGGAAGCATCATATTTCCATGAAATAATTTCCACCATGAGAAGAAATGGTTGAAAACGCCCGGTGAAAGATGAAAAGTATTGTAACTTGTCTCAGTGTTCGCAATAAGAGAAATGGCCATATGGAGACGGTCACTTCTGAAACCTTTGTAGCTGTCATGGCCATTTTTTGTGAACTCAGGATTACATAATTCAATCTCCCAGTGTGGCTTGCTTTCTTCTGTAACGTCCCCATCCAGATTAATTCTTTGCAACAAAAAGCCAAGAACAAATCGAACGCCGCCACTCAATTCAACAACTCCTTTCTCCTTAATGTTGCCATTCAAATTCACTTGCTCTTTTTGGGGGACTTGTGGCCCATCCAAATAGTAGGCATGGCAAGTAGTTATCAATTTCTTATTTTCAGTGAGGTAAGTTGGCTTGGAGCTGTCACGACACCAACAGACAAGTGGCCCATGCAAGTAGTTAGGGACATACCAAGATAGCTTCCGGGACTGAATATCAAAGAAATTCAAGGAGTTGTCATTGTCGTTGATATTCCACTTGACATGATCCTTGAATGCAAGAATAAATCCAGAAGACGTGGTGAATAAATCATACGGGTCTCTTCCACCTTTGATAGCAACTTCAATGCTCGATTGTCTGCCAGTTTTCATTTTGCATGTCCCGTGAAAAAGAAGGCGCAATTTATCCCAGAAACCAAGCTTCTTGGATGGATCAACGGGTGGTTTCGAGAACTCATCCAAATTCAACATAATTTGCTGAATGCCAAATTGGTAACTGTGACCCCAGACAAATCTGGTTGGAGCTCTCGAATCGAAGAGAATATCTAAGTTAGTGAAAATCTTCAAAGTGGACATCGACTTTTCAATGATAAGCTTATTGAAAGAGTTTTCCGAGTTGATATCAGTAGAATTCTGAGATAATTGTACCTCAACTCTCCGAAGATGTTCCTCCTGTTGCATTAAAGCCTCACTAATAACCAAGTGACCCTTCATTATGAGTGCTTTAGATATCCCTTCAGGATCTTTGGACTTTGGCAAGTACAAGAGCGGAATCGGATAATCTTTCATGTGCATTCTCATTTCGTCAACAGCCAAATGAATATGCGTTGGGATCATCAAATTGTACCGGGTGTTCTTCGGAACCTTCTGACCATATTCATAGATGAAATCTGGAAGATCATTCATGCTGAAACGTGGAGAAGATAAATCCAAGTCTAATCCAGTAATTATGATTCGCAACAAAGGAGGATTCTTATAGTAGGCCGTCACTCTTTGGTTTTCACTTTCTGGAATCTTAAGTTCAGCTCCAAATAGAAACTCTTTGTTGTTGACAATTTCATCAGCAATCTTTGCTTTATAAAGCTTTACCTTGCGAATCCACAGAGTCTCGATTGTCTTTTGAGCTATGCAGAGCTTTTCTTCGTAGTCCTCTTGATTAAAGGCGACATGTTTGCACCGTTCTTCAAATAAGTCCATTATTTCCAATCGCTTTCGTTGTTCAACGAGACCCAATTGGTAAATCATGTTCAAACTGGCTTCAAATGGGTCGTCCTCGATGGTGTACATCACCTTAGAAACTTTCACTCTCATATGTGGTACGTTGAGAGGCGCAGATTCCTTCGGATATGCAACATTGGATTTCTTTTCAGAATTCAACAACTTAAGGAGATGTTTAGCAACTTTTAGGAAAATACCTAGATTGTCGAAAAACCTGTAGACGACAAATCGGTGAGGCTGTATGATCCTCAATGATGGAGTTTCGAAGACTAGTTTGTGAGATGCGGTGGGATCGTTGATTCTCACACTCAATGAGTCCAAGCAAACCAATCTATTCCAATACCCATTAACGATAGGTGAGTCAGCCAACAATCGAGTGAAGCCATTTGTGATATTAAGAATTCCCTGCTCCATCACAGCAGCAAGCGAATATGCTTGTAAACGAATCTTGAAATCATCTGAAAGTGCGGCAATTAGATTAATTCTTTCAAGATTGATATCAAGGACCAAATGCTGCTTGATAGATGTACCTCTGAGTTCATCTTCTTGCAGTCGAAGACTTGCAGTTCTCTTTCTGAATTTTTCCTTGAGAATCTGCAAAGGTTCAATGATGGTGACCTTCAACATGTATATCAGTCCGATCATGGCCCAGAGCCTATGTCGATCAATAAATCCCAGGACCTCATCGATATCAAAGTCAAGGAGAAGTTTTGGCTTGATATCTATCGTTGCAGCAGTAAGTGAACTGCCTAAGTTGGGAATGTTCAATATCGGAGATGACTTCAGCCCATTCTCGATGAGACACAACGTTACATCCTTGAATTGTGTACTTATCACCCAGAATGTTTGCCTAGAGTTTTCTCGGCCACTGAGTGTTTCCAGTGAAGCTGCTGAAAACGTTGACACGGTTTCAGTGACTTCCGCACCTTGCAACTTCCACTTGATGTCAGATATGGAGAAATTCAAAGCATTCTTTGTATCAACCGCTTTTCTATTCACCACTTCTGAAAGCTTAAAAATAAGTTCTGGTGGAAGAAGCGGCGAAGCAGAACCAAGTTTGACGTTCAAGTTCGTCATATGAAAATCCAAATCGATAAACCACAAAGGCAATGAAGAGATAATAAGGTCCATGCTGAAATTTTTAATGCGCTGGTCGAGTTTATTCGACAGTGATGCGCTAACTGCACGTTCTTTGGCGATTTCAGAATCGTAGTGAATATTAAGTATGCCATTCTTCAAGTTGTGGTTGACCACCTTGGTGGCGGTTTTGATTATGGAACTGATACCATTGAGAACGTCTGGTTTGGCCAAATTGACGAACGCGCCCGTAATATCAGTGGATACTTTGATCTTAAGATTCTTCATGACGTCAATTTTTATCCTGGAATGAGAGAGACCGAGGAATTCCTCCTGGTAATGGGGTACTCCATTAGTAGCCTCGTATCGCCTACCAAAAGTCAAGCATGGGTGCAAAAAATGCAATTTGGCGACGTAGTCATCCAGATCTGTCGTTAAAGCATGCAACGATAAAGTGGAAAACGATAAGATGAGAAACTGGGTATCCTTTTCACCGCGAGAGCGAATAACAGCTCTAGGCTGCTCAACAGTGAGCTTGAAATCGATTTTTGGATAGAATTCGTTGAGAAGGGAAATTGTCTTGTCCATGATATGTGCAATACGAGTGACACCATGCCTTTTTACCGGTGTTCCTGGGGTTGAATCTGCCACTTTGGTGTCGTTGTCGCTCTCTGAGTCTGAGAATTCGGTGTCCAAATGCGTTTCTAATGAGTCAGGGTTGGACTGTTTGATTTTGCGGCATTTCAAGAGTTTTCTGACCACAACATAGTTATATACCAAGTGAGCAAATTGGTTGATGTCCAAGTCAAGCATGGGACTGCTTCCTGTCATGAACGACTCGATGACACAATTTTGGAAGCCGAGGCCCTTAGCCAAATTATCTGCGATGTTAGACTTGAACGTGAAAGTGTAGTTCGGAAAATTGAAGAATTCGTCCACGTCAGTGGATGTCAGCCCACACTCTTGGTACTTTTTCGTGATAAAACTCAACTTTAAGAGCAGCGCCGAAAATGTGAGCTCCACAGGCTGGTCATTAGAGCTGTCAAAAAGAACATCGAATCCAGCGGCCGAGTAGTCGACCCTAGCCAAGTGGAAGGAGACGGATTTCACAGAAAGTCTCACAGACGAGTCCGGCTCGTCCTTATTTAAGAATTCTGTCAAACTGCCGTCATTGGAGGCGGAAAATAGGGGAATCCCGTTCATTTCGGAATCGGCGATAGTGATGGAGAAATCCTGGAAGCTCTTGAAGAACTTCTTGTGGAGGGTTGTGAGTGCATCGAGTTGCTTCTGAAACTCAGAAATTGAGCAGTGAGTATGCTGCTTACGAGGGGCCAGCGCAATGAACGATTTCACAAGGTCAAACATGTCCACCTCCAGCTCGTCCAAGTGGATGTGGGTAGAGATGTTGGTGAATTGGCACGTTTTCGTGTGAAAGGATCCCTTGTTCAGCACGGAAAAGTGGCCCAAAGAAAACGGAAGCTGCTTATCTGGAAGACGTACGGTTCCCTGCAATTGCTTCACAAAAAATAAACTTGAGAAGTGGTAGAGGGACTTGTTTTGGGATGTTGGCCGTTTCTCGACTTGCACCCGCAAAGAATCCAATTCTAACTTGATCTTCTGCTCGGTTAGCGTGACTGATCTCACGTCCACATCAATTGTTGAAAGAAAGTCGAATAGCCATGCGGATAATTTCTTTCCCACCCAGCTCTTAGGATAAATAGACAGTTGTGTCTTCACAGATTGGCTTGCTCTGGAGGGTCTTTTAGGCTGAGGTAGAAGTACCACATTGAGATTCTGGATGATGCACTTTCTCGAGTTTCCCCATAACCGGAGACGAACCGAGTTGGCGGAGATGTGAACCTTTCTGGTGGAGATCTTGATCGAATTGAACAGAATGCCATTGTTGATGGTGAGATAGCCTATACTGAAGCCAAAAAGAAGATACGTTAGCCACCAGAAAACCTTCCAGGCCACGAGAATCACCAATATTCGTTGACCAAAGTCCATGGATAAATATAGCTTGCTTGTTGTCTGGATATGAATAGTTGATATATTGGTATGCTACCCCACCATACAGGTGTTTTCGATATGCCTAGTTAGGTGCGAATATTAAGAACAGAGCTTATATAGAGAACCGAGAGAAAATACGGGGTTAGAAGGGAAACGATTTGCTGACTGGATGGGACAAGCATTTGCTGGCTGGATGGGAAAGCGATTTACTGGCTGGGATGGTGAAGAGGTTTAGAGTGAATACGAGACTCGTGCTGGAATCAACGACTTGATTCAAAGATTTGTGGGATATCCTGAATATTTTATCGTCTGATCAATTCCATATGTATGCAGAATAGAAGATCGGAGGGTGAGAGAGTGATCACACAAGGGGTGATAACCGAGGATACCGAGATCGGGCAGAGAGTATAGGATTTTGATGGATACACTTATTTGGTGAGTTAGTATAGTTGGTCCAATGGAAGTCTGATGGAAGTAGCGACTCGCATTATGAGGAACAGAACCCAGGTATCTATTAATAGTGATCAAGGTTGGGTTGTCAACTTTAGGGATTGACCAGAAGGAATACGATGTTTGATGTTGAGACTCAAACTACTCGAAAATGGACATGTAGTGGATCGTTACAAGGTTGATCTTGTGCGTGTCTTCAAGTATGTGAATCTGAACCCATCAGTGGATCGCAGAATGTGAGTACTTACGAAAGAGCTCAGAACTTGTTACCCTGATAAAAAGAGTCTTTTAGGCTAGAAAGAGTTTATCTGAACTGTATTGGACGTTTGGGCCTAGAGTATTAACGTAACAAGAATATAAATGAGAAGTTTCATTGACAAACTTTTCTACCACAAGTTAACCCAAACAAAGAGGATATTCTATAATTTCCAATAAACGGTACTATTGGACTGGTCAGCAGACAAATTCGGAAATTTCAACTATTCTGGGGTCAGGATTTCGAGTTCATGCATCTCAAAGACTGACTGAACCTCAAACTCAGATTCCCATCTTGTTGAACTACAGTCTAGGCATTTTCTTTGTAACTACACTGTAAATGGTTATAGAGATTTCGCATAGAGGACCTTCACCGTAATTTCTTAGAGCACATAAGCATGGAAACCTGCCACCAATTGGAGAAATTAACTAGACTAATATGTCATTTCATAAGCCAGCAAGTTCGAACACGCCGCTCATTACCATAAGATTCCCCCCACCTGATTTATCTAGATACCTCCGAAAGTCCCTAACATTACTGTTTTCGCACCCAATCAAATCCACCTCCACCAATAATTTTCCACACCAACACCTTCTGGCCCCACCAAGCTCTCCACACCAGATCTCCCTCTATCAGTTAACTCACCACCGTTCACCACCATCCCCCACTGGCACTTCCATATCAATCATCAGTCGCCTCTTCCTTTCTCACGTGATCCCCATTCTCACTTAGGGCTTCTGCCCCAACATTCGGCGCACCTCCCTCCTGCACTCTCCGCCTGTCCCTCCAATGCCTCTGCGAAAAATTTTATACCTGCTTCATATTCTTACTATCGACAAGAAGTATCAAAAGTATGTTGAACATTCAAATCTCCTGAAACGCAGACATCCACCATCCATCCACCATCTAGTTACGCAGAAGTGATTTCCCGGGAAACACCTAAGTTGATTTTGTTCCCAATTCCAACCACCATTTAAAGCATCCATATTCTGCCTTTTCTGCCATTCACCTACTAACATGTCAGTGGCTCCTAAGATCGTC
The DNA here is from genome assembly GCA_030557965.1 of Sungouiella middelhoveniana. Taxonomy (NCBI): domain Eukaryota; kingdom Fungi; phylum Ascomycota; class Pichiomycetes; order Serinales; family Metschnikowiaceae; genus Sungouiella; species Sungouiella middelhoveniana. The sequence continues at coordinate 53,243 of JANIJQ010000015.1, read as the reverse complement.
AAGAAGTACGCCAAGAAGTTCAAGAGACACCACTCTGACAGATACCACAGAGTTGCCGAGAACTGGAGAAAGCAGAAGGGTATCGACTCTTGTGTCAGAAGAAGATTCAGAGGTACCATCCCACAGCCAAACATCGGTTACGGTTCCGACAAGAGAACCAAATACTTGAACCCATCTGGATTGAAAGCTTACGTTGTCAGAAACGTCAAGGACTTGGACGTTTTGTTGTTGCACTCTAAGACTCACGCTGCTGAGATTGCACACAACGTTTCTTCTAAGAACAGAGTTGAGATTGTTACCAAGGCCAAGTCTCTTGGTGTCAAGGTGACCAACCCTAAGGGAAGAGTTTCCTTGGAGGCTTAAAGAACTAATTGGGTCATAACAAATACATAATCATCTGTACTGTTTGTAGAGATCGTGCCTACGATTGTTACTAGTCGGTGCAAATGTTGAGTAGTTACTATTGTTATCGAGTGGTTAATATCATTACTAGAAGAACTATTATGAATGCTGACGTAGCCGTTATCATTACTAGAGTATCTCATTCCTAGGGTTAGCATTGGGATGTTCAACACTAGAGTAGCCCCTATCATTACTTCTACTTGCTACCTTACCATACTACTGTTGCTTCTGTTGACTCTAGTAGTTGTTCTCTGACATTTACTATCATAATCTAACGACGGGACTTAGACCCAGAGATCTGCACACTGCTAACATCTAGGTGGTGGTGCTTCTTGAGCTTGTATCCCAACTCACAGCACCCCGAAGAGTCGATCTTGAGATCTTCGGATTCGTGCAACGGCTCCTCGTATAGGAACTTGGCATGCCCATTCTTACTCTCCGGTGCTGGTGTGAGCGACGGAGTAGGGATTGGCGATCCATCCGCTGGGGCTACTGGAGGATTGGCTTCCTCTTGTGCCTGGATCTCCGGCTCTTCTCCTCCATCCGGGTGCTCTCCACTGTTACAAACCTCCTCCACAACAGGTAATTGCGATGAAGGTGTGGCGATCTTCTCGTTGTCATCTTCTGCCACACGAGGCAATGAAGCACGGTCCGGTGATGCACCAACATCAAGCATGGACCGCACTCTGGGAACAGACGAGCCAGACGACGTCAGATTGACCGAAACCTCACTATTATTCCGCTGCAGGCGGAACGGCTTATCTTCTTGTGCAAGACGCAACGGAACATGCGAAAGCAGTGAGTTGGACTTGATAGATACGTTGTCGCTGTCGTTGGCAGGCGTAGTCTGAGCAGATGCAGCTACCCCAACCATATCTAGCATACTTCGAACCGGGGTGTGCAACTCTGCGGGTTCGTGCTCATCAAAGTGGTGGAACGATGAGATCGTGTTCTTACGCGAGGGAGCACGAGAACTCTGGTGCGAGCCGCCCACAGAATGGTTCGAATTATGCGAGAACATGAATGGATCGACGTGCTGGTCCAGATGCTCGTATACACACATCTCCAACGTGGTAAACCATGGATCCTTGAACAAATCAGCCAAGGTGTAACGAAGGGTGAGCGAGGGATCACAAAGCTTCCATGCCACCCTTGCCGCACCAGGCGAGTGGAATTGCGAAGCCCACTTGAACTCCGATCCGGGTCCTTTGGTGTAGTCCTCATTGTTCTTGAAGCCTGGGAAGTTGGAGATGTATCTATCTCTATTGAACTTGTAGTCTCTAAAGTGATGATCATTGGGTGACAGTTGCTGGAACGGCACACCCGAATACACCAAACAGAACAAGAGCATCCCCAAACCCCAATAGTCCATCTTGAACGGATCGTAGGCCCAGTTCTTGAGGTCACTCAGACTGACCTCCTTAAGTTTCATCACTTCGGGAGGAGAGTATGGAGGTGAGCCCACGTACGCTGTGGAGAGTTTGATTGGACTTTCGAAGTTTCCAGGCTCCTCGTGGCCGTAGTCACTGACACCAAAGTCGCAAAGTTTGGCCATTCCATTGCTGTCCATCAAAACGTTCTCTGGCTTCAAATCACGATGGACAATGTCCGAATCGTGCAAAAATTTGAGGCCATAAGCAATCTGCTTGAAAATACAGTAGCGCTCAGACAACAGCGTCCGTTTCCAGCCAGGCTTCACAATCATATTGAAGAGATCACCTCCACCACAGTAGTCCATGATCATACCCCAGCCTCTTGTCATGAAGCCCTGGGACTGAATACGTAAAAGGGCGATGGTGTTGACGACATGGCGCAGCTCGCTGACTTTCCTCGAGAGAACATACTCCTTGGCTGCACGCTTATAGAACTCCTCGTCGGATTCCTTGGGAAACAACGAAAACTTCTTCAACGCATAGAGCTTCTTTTTGTTGGTGTTGAGATAGACGATACGCACGTCGCCCGAGCCTCCATCGCCCACCTTCTTGTCGAAGCTCTCAAACTCAAAGTCATCCAAAAGGTTGATGTGGTCCTCCCTCAACTCCTCTGGCAAGTAGTCATTGGGGTCGGCCACCGGGTTGGCCACGACACGGGGGCCACCCTCCGGACCGCCCTTCAAGTAGAACAGCGGCAGGAGACTCGTCTGGTTCAGCAACAGCTTGTTGATTCCATAGGGATTATACTTGATTTTCTCATGGTGGCCTGCCCCTGCGGGCTTGCTGGGCGACGGCAGCGGCCCGCGTCTGGGGCCAAAGTGGTTAAGCGATTCTGCTCTCCTCACGGGTATTCTCCCCGTTGGAGAAGGCGCCAGAATAGCGGCGTTGGTGTCATTTCTTTTGAGCAGAACCACCAGCGACTGAGAAGAAGTGCACCTCGACTCGGAGTCCAGGAAATCAGAGTCCTTGTGTTTGTCTCTGTGGAAAAGCTTGGGCAAGTGGGGGTGGGAGTTCGATCTGGACCTGGAGTCGGAGTCCAGGTCCTTCTTGAACATGTTCTTGAAGTGGTGTTTCTTCTCCATGGCCACAGAAGGCGGTGTGGTTGATGGGTGGGGAGGTTGGTGGACGTAGATGGGCAGCTTGAGGTGGCTAGTATGTGGGCTTGGCGCCGAGCGGGAATTGGTGAGTGATTGTTGGAAGAATAGTAGTGGGAAATGTTGCGGAGATAGATTCCTGGCGGATCGATTAGGAGAGTACAGGACTCACAGTTCCCTGCAGAGGGGGTTAAAGGTTAAGGATAATTGGGGAGTTTTGGCAGGGGATTGGGGGTCGGGAAATAGGGCAGCGATGGAGAGGAAAGTGGAGGGTTTGGGAGGCGACGGGGGATGATATTTGTAGCCATTTATTGGTCGGTAACTGGGGTGGAGGCCGTGGTTCCAGTTGTTGCACCATGTTCGCGGGAAAAGTTGCAAGCCCTGGCAGACAGAAAATATTGGCTCGGTGGGGGAATGATACGGGGGAGAACCGAGAGAGAGGGAGAGGTAGAGAAGGGGATTTTCGAGGGGGGGAGTCCATTGATGCTGGTCAATTGATATGGGAGAAATCCGGCGCTTTTTGCCTTTTGTTGTGGCTGTTTGTTACACTAGTGTGGTTTGCTCATTCGGCCCCATGCGGCGTGTATGGAGACATTCGATGCCTCGTGTTCGGTGCATGGGGGAAGTGAACGGCTACTTTAATTGACGAATAAGGGGAGTGGCGAGAAAGGGGAAAGGGGGGAAGTGAGGACGAAACGGAGGGACCATTCAGTGGATGTTAAGAGGTTTTCTCGTTGGTGCATCGATTATATATTTGCGATGGTAGTTTTGCCAACTAATAGGTCATGGCTGGAGAGTGCACCGAAATTCGCACAGGAGGCAGTGGGTTCCGACGAAGTTCCAGAATAGAACGATGAGTCGTTCACCGGATATTTCTATCGATCTACTTGAAATTTTCTTCTTCTGTCTAGTGAGATCTACTACTGTGTGCTGCTGTTGGATGCCAATAACGTCAATTTTATTGTTTCTCTGTTGTTCTGCTATTGTTCACTGATGGCTACTCGCTGGATATGTTATCGCGGGGCCTGCCGACTGGAAGTGGGAGTTTGCTGGGCATGCCGTATTTTCTGTGTCGCTGGCCAATAATAATCCTAATAAATTGCTAAGTGGTCATATTAATTCCTATCTTAACCTGTGTTTTGGTAACCATGCCGCTATTGTTGTACAGTACTTTTCTTGGTGATCCGCCCTGTCGAATGCCAACCATCGTCGTAAAATGCTTCTCTTGCATGGATGAGACCTGTGAATACTTGGAAGTGTTACCAAACAACCAATGGCCTATAAAATAACATTGGAATATTTGATTACCAGAATGATTCTTTTATGGATTTTCTTTCTACGGAAAGAAAACGAGAAAGGAACACACACACGATAAATCTTTGATGAGGTTCAGATAACACGCAGCTAACTTTCTCTCGGCAATTTTCTGACATTCAAACCTAGCCCAACTCCTTAGTTCTGACTTCGGGTGTCTACTCATACCTTTCCACCTATCATCAGAACTACTACACTCTCACTAGTACAAACCTCTCACCACAACTACACTCTTCTCACCACAACTACACTCCTATCACGACAGCATTAATATATTACAAAAAGCACCCGTGGGCATCGAAAACAATAATGTAAAACTCTTCAAACACTCTCCTCGTCAGAAGCTTTCTGGTTTCTCTTGATACGGAAGAAACGAATTCCTCCACTGCCAGTCTCCTTCTCGGCATTACCTCTGGTATAGGACGACTCATCACCCAATGCTCCCTCGGTAGCAGGCTCCTGGGTGTCGGCAGGTGGGTAGTAGCCCTCATCTTCACCGTTGGCGTTTCTAACTCTCTCAATGTGCTTCTTGTACGAGTTAGCAATGTTGGCAGCGCAGGTGTTGAAGAACACAAGCAAAATACAAGCAAATGCCGTCCACAACAAAGCAGTGGACTTGACTCCAATGTGGGCAGACAAACCGGCGTTGCTGAATGCGTTTCTGGCCAACACAGACACTGCAGTCTGCATGGAGGCGGCAGCAGCAAGGAAAACCAAGGCAAACACAACCAAAAAGATGACAATCTTGTCAATGACAAGCAAGCAGAAACCCAACACATTCACAAGCAAAGCAAAGGCCGAGAACGCCAACCCCAACAAGATGAAGGCAAAAGAAAATCTCGACAAGTAGTAGTAAGTGTTTCTGTTAGTGATAAAGTCTTGGGGAACCCCAGCGGTGGTACCAAAGTTGTCCACAGGGGAAATCGGGAAAGCAGGGCCCTCAGTGCACGAGCCAAAGTCACTGAACTCGCAAACTCCCCAGAACGTCCACGCAGCCTCGCTGGGAGCTCCGCTGATACCCGAAGTGTCAGCTCTCACCCAGTAGAATTTGTTGAAGGGGAAGGTGTTGGTGGAACCGGACAACACCAAAAAGATCAACACCAAGGTGGTTCCGGCCAACAAGATTAAGTTCAAAGTTGTGTTGATGACTCTCATGTCGAATTGGCGGCTAGAAATGTAGCGATTTTTTGAGGGGGATTAGTGTTAGGGGTAAACAACTGGAAATACTAAGGAATTCTGTGGCAAGTGCGGGGGCAATGGCAGCAGAATGATAGTATCTGGGTTGTCAAGGCAAATGGCTAGCAAACGAAAACGAAGGTACCAGAAGGAAAAAAATAATTTTGCGATTGTTGTATGTTTTACTCACCCTAAATATGGAATGACTTGCAATGCCTTGCTCCTGCAGAATACCAGCCGGTGTGGGAATTCCTGGCAACAGTTGCTTGCTGTAGGATGCTCGATATGGGAGGTGGCGCAAGTGGGAAATTGGTGGGCTGAAGTGGGGGCGGATGGGGGTGTTTTTATAGCATTTTGCCAGGGTTTTTGCAGGTTTTGTCATGGGTTTATTGCCAATGGTGAAGGTCCAGCCCCGTGGTGGAAGCCTTCTTCTTTGCTGTCGTCAGGTTATCTGCAGTCCGACTGTTTTGTAGTTTGCCTGTTGTGGGTTGTAAGTGTCTGCAGACGTCACAAGTCCTGCCCAATGCGGCAATGTGGGAGAGGCACGGGTGTACGCTCCAGGTCTTGTGTTTTTGTTATTTCCCAGAACCTCGGTTGCTAAGTCTGGTGTAAGGAACTGGCTCGGAATGTTTGACTCAGTTCCAGATTGGGGAACCGTTTAATGACGTTTCCCCTTGCTTGTTCCAGGTTTTACATTTCAGCCCTTCGTCCAATGTGTCACTCATGTAGGGTATTTTTTCTGTTGTTGTCACGTGGCGAGGGTCGGTTGCGCTGTGCGTTTCCCTTCAAATTACGTTGTGTGTATTCGGTTCCTAATCCAATGCAATTTCCCAAGGCTCAAACAATGGCCATACTGGGGAACAACAAAATTGTGCATCTGCACGAGCAAGTCTGTCCGATTTGCTCTCCTGATCGATTACCTTCCATGGCTCATCGATTTGCTCTCCTCACCTTGTTCTATCCATCCTCTCCTCTCCACTCACCTACTTAGTTTCATCATCGTAGCCCCATTTCAGACACCATCCGTACCATGTTCTCTCCAAACATTTCTTGGGTCTGTCGCTTTCAGTAGGCTCCGTGGTGCTCGTGGTGCTCAGCAGCGACAGCTGTGAACTCGAGGTGGCCACCTGCGACGAAGTGGGGGGCTTCAACGGATCAGGAAGCTGCGGTTCATCGGGCTCGTCATCATCGTGGCTCGTGTACCGCCAGTTGAAACAGTCTCTACAAGGAGGCTGCTCCACACACTTGGCAGTCTCGTTGTATGCTAAGATGATGTCGTCGATCACCGTGTGAATGCGGTGGTTAAGCAAATTCACATGCCATCCTCTATCACCCACCACGTCGTAGACACAAACCTGGCCCGTATGGCAGGATGTTTCCATAGCATAGCCAGCCATGTTGCACGACGAAGAGGCTCCATTGCAAACACCCATGAAGATGGGGTCCGCGGTGTTGCCTACGTGCCAGATGTGCTCCAAATGCCTTGGAATCCCCGGTGCCTGAGGAAGATGTAGTCTCTTGGTAGCCAACATTTCCCCCGGTGCCTCGAATGCAACCACTGGCAATCCGTAAGTGCGTCCCAAGAGCGATGCCAATGCTCCTCCCAACGAGTGTCCCGTGACCCAGATATCTGTCTTGTCTGGAGGATACAACTGGGTGACATTTCGGTACAAGTCGAGAGCAGCTTGGTAGTATCTATCCTGGCGCAAAAGCTCGCTTTCCAAGCAGTCTTGGTTGCAAGTATACGTCTTCTCGTAGCAGTCGCACACCGTAGTCCACATATAACCCACTCGAGCACAACAACACGAGAAAAGCAAATTGTCGTTGATCTTGTCATTCGTTGCTGTCTCGTCGGAGCCGCCGCCTGGAAGTCCAGCTCCTGAGGTGCCCTTGATGCCTATAATTACTGTTTTGGAGTCGTTGCTGACGAAAACATGTCCACGGAGTCCTTCTTCGTCCCATCCAAAGTTGACGTCGTGGTGGTCATCGTCGGGACTCCAGGGATCACCCAAATCGGTCCAGTCCAGATTCTTCTTGTCACTGTCATTCCTGGGGATTCTTACGTAGGCATTTGATGACACCAATGCAAGAGAAACAAGGGAATCCCTGTCAGCGACATCTGGCACCCGGATATCGGCTTCCGGGTCCCATTCGAGACCAATACGGTTCAACTTCGCAGTATTTCCCTTGACCTTCATGGCGTACTCGAGGTAGGAGTCAAGAAACCCGGGGGTGTGTCTCTCTGTGAGCCTGGTAACTTTGGCCTTGCGAGAACGCTCCCTTACAGGGAGACCTATAGTCCATGGGTTCTTGCCCTTTTTGGCTTTGGGCCAGTCGGCCTGCGCCACCACGGATTCCAAATCAATCGTGTTTGCGTCTAATTCCGTCATGGGACTATTGTCGGTGTTTTCGGCCGCTAACTCTTCCAACTCCTTCTGGTGTTTCTTCAAGTATCCAGGAGTAATATCCAACCGGCGATGAATGCGGTGGTATTCGCCTGCGCCGTGGTGGAACACGTGCTTCAAGTGGAACATCTGCAGATAGTCCTGTTGGTGGTATTGTTGGTGGTATTGTTGATGATGTAGCTCGGGTGGGGCAGCTGTTTCTTCGTGAGATCCATAGATATGGTCCAGGGAGGAAGACTTTGAGAACCAATAAACGGCAGCTAAGGAGGCAAACACAAAGTATAAGGCGGTGACTCCCAATGGGGTAAGCCACCGTCTTCGCGGTGATCTGATAATTGGAGATTTTTCCAGCATTTCCTATAGAAGAACGGGTGGTGGGTAGCAGGAATCCAATCTTTTTTTTTGGGGAGTGACAGGCTTATCGGAGTGCAGATAACAGATGCCACAGTATGGATCAGAGGCATGAAGAGGGGCGAGATGGAGGCCGGAAATAAATTTATTTGGTGGATGAGTCACACCATGAAGGTATCAGATGTTTCCAGTTTTTCTTTGTTGTATTTGGGTGAGTATGGGTGTGTTTGTTGGTGGGTGTTACCTATTCTGAGTGCTAATGTAGTGCGCATAGTATCAGAAATGATTCACGTTCCTCCCCAGGCTAGCCACAATGTATGGACCAGATACTATACAAACAGGGATACATACAAACAGGGATACATACAAACAGGGATACATACAAACAGGGGTTGGAGGGGACAGTGTTCAAATTATCATTATGTGGGCTTGAAACGCTATTTGCTGTTATTTGGTGTGTCTTAACTTCTGTCTTTTCTAAGTGTGATGCGCATAATTCGCACCGATGATTCAGCTTGTTACTTTAATCATTCTTATCTCTTCCTCCGTTCTAGCCATTCATTTCTAGCTTTCATTTCTAATTTCCTTCGTTTCTTCCTTCGTTTCTTCCTTCGTTTCTTCCTTCATTTCTAATTTCCTTCGTTTCTTCCTTCGTTTCTTCCTTCATTTCTTCCTTCATTGTAACTCCCTTCTTATCGCCTCACACATATGCCATGTCCCACCCCTCGGCAAAATCCTCATCCAACACCCTCCGCAGAGAAATCAACCGAACATCCTTCACAACCGTAGGCTCCACTCCTGTCCTCCTTTTCTCATCATTATAACTATGCACCAAGATCTTGCTGAGGCGAGCCAATACTCTACCAAGAACAACGGGGGACAATTGACATCCGTTGGCGTAAAACTCATGTGTCAAGAGCCCCGTCATCACGTCGCCGCTACCGTTGAACAGACATCCGATCTTGTGAATCGGAATCCGGAAAATGCGTCGATGCTCCGACTCACGGTGACAGTACCCTACACTGTACATACTATTATCGATATCCACCGACAGAATAACCACATTGGGCACCTTGTAGAGCGAATAGAAAGTGTCCAATGCCGTCTTCACCTGGAGCCAGCTAGTGAGCTTCACCCCGGTCAAGAGCTCCATCTCAAATTGATTGGGAGTGGTGAGGTCAACGAGACCCAACTTGAGAAAGTCTTGATGCACCGGAACTACATCTTCGGATACGTAGATTCGGCCATTATCGCCAAGAACAGGATCCACAATCAATACCGGCCGTTCTTTCTCGTTTAAAACCGATGCTAGCGACAGTACAACCTCGTTGTAGATGGTCTTCATCACTTCCGCATTGGGACAGTACCCTACAATAAAGATCTTGTAAGATGAAAAGTCAACAACATCACGCAACCCGTTGAACAATTCGGAAATTTGTTCGGGGGTAGCCTTGGATCCTCGGAACTTGCCATACCCGGGGTGGTTAGAGTAGTTCGTGGTGTTGATAGTATCTACATCCCAGCCGTAGTGCTGTAGGGGGAACGTGGTGGCTCTATTTCCGACGTATCCGTGGGCGACATGAGACAGGATGGAAAGAAGGGATTTTGGGGAATGCATAGCGAATGGACGGAGAATGGAATGAGAAGATTTGGCTTGTAGGTTTCCTGTAGATACTGATAAGAGTCAGCGGATGAATATGTGGAACAGAGAGGAAGAATATGTGGAGCATAGTGGAACATGGTGGAATATAAGAGTGATTTAGGTTGAGGTGATGATGGGAAGAAATTTTCATAAGATGTTGGCGATTTTGAGGAGTAATTTATGTGGTCTTGTTTGGCTTATACGTTGTGTTAGAATCTGCGACACTGTACATGATTAATGTCCAAAGTAATGTCATAAAGACTATTGTAAGATAAAGACAGAAATTAAATGGAAAAAGAAAATACACAGGTCAAAACCTTATAGCAGAAAAGAAAACTTAATAATATATTGACTACCATTCGTGGACCACATAGCATCTTCTCTGGTTATCAGTATCTACTTTACAGACACTTTGTCAACTACCTTAGTCAATCACCATCACCATCCACATTCACCACCTAAAACTACCAAAATAACAAAAAGGACATTGCCAAACCCATTTCAATTCTCACCGACAATCCTCCACCCTTCACAATCCCATATACCGTTTTTTGTGTCAGCTGGGTGTACGGGTGCCCACAGGTGTCCAAATCGAATCTTCACCATCAGTCTACTCTTCCACCATCTCATGTCCAGCAAGAATTCCGCGGAAATCAACGTCGGTTTCCCCATATATGGACTCCGCTTCATCAACAGTAAGACACTTTTAGCGGTCGGTGGCGGTGGCGAGGGCAGCAACGGTATCCCAAACAAAATCACAGCCATAAAGTGTCACTTCAACGCTACTGATAAAGATCGCCGGTTGCAGAAGTTCAGAGAAATCACTTTACCCTCCAATGAAGATTCGCCCATGTGCACTGCCGTGGCTCGAGTCTCCGGCGACGACCATGTGCGGTACTCCATTTTCGTCGGGTGCAATCAATCTACCCAGTTGGTTAAGTCTATGAATATCAATAATAACTTGAGAAAGTACCTCTTTACCGACGAGGAGCATTTGCGGTTTCTGGATGCGGTCCAGTACGACGATAATGTGCTGCCCGAATCAATTGGCGAGTACCCGAAGATTATTCACATAACTCCCGACAATAGTGTTGGAGCACTCATGACGTCTAAAGTTCCGTCAGAGTTGTTCATTTTCAACCCGGACTCGTTGGCGTTGATTTTGCACTATAAGCCTCAGGTGACTGGAGAAGTCAAGGACTTCCACTTGAGCACTCACGATGAGGGTAATACCTTGGTGTATGTGACTGCGTCGGTAATTGAAGCTATCAACAGTTCTTCAGGTGAAGTGGTGTCAACGTCCACGAAGGCTCCCAAATCCACTATTTCCAAATTGGCCAAGTACTTTTTGTCGAAGGTGAGGTTTGTTGGCGACTCCAAGGTTGTTGTTACTGCTGCGTTGAGATCAGGAAAAGGTGCGGCCATTTTCGAGTACGACCTTGTCAAGCAGAAAATCTCTAACGAGCGCATGATCTCGCGGACGATGAAGGGAGTGGTTGCAATTGACATCTCGGCTGCCACCGGAGTGATTGCTTGCGCTGGTAACGATTTCTCGGTGACGTTGATCCGATCTTCAGACTTGAAGGTGATCAAGAGATTTCCCAACTTGCATAAGTTCGCCATCACCAGTTTAAGTTTTGCACCCAACGGAAAGCGGTTGGCTACGGGAAGCGCATCTAATACACTTAACGTGGTGAACATACCGGCCAAAATCGGTGGAGGTTCTCTCATCGGCTCACTCTTCCAATACTTGTTCTTGATCGTTTTGGTGGCTGGTTTGGCTATTTTTATCCAGAACGCCAAGAACACAGGCGACCTAGAACAGTATATCGAGTTGTCAAAGAAATATGGAGGGGAGGCTCTCGCGCGTGCAAGTATCTATGGCCAGTACTACGGAAAGATTGGCCTCGAAGTTTCTCAAAAGTATGGAGATCAGTTCGTCCGCAATGCCAAGCACTACGGAAAAATTGGTTACGAGATCGCAAAGGAAAAGTCCCTGGAGGGCTACGTAGCATTGATGGACAAACTCAATAAGGAGGAGCCCGCCCAGAATTGGATAGATGAGGTGGATGCTCATACCGAAATTGAATCCACCCTTGGCGATATTGTCAGAGAAGTCACCAGAGATGTGGCTGATCTTACGTCTGGTTATGAAGGAGAGGATCTTGATACCGCCTCCATTATCAATGATGCTGTGGTGAAAACGATTTCTTCTTCCGACAATACCGTGGAGTCACCATCCCAGAAACCTGTGGAAGAGACCACCGAGTCTGTGGGGGAGACTGTGGAACCTATGGAGAAAGTTGACCCTATTCAAGATACTCCTGTGAAGGTGAAAGAGAGTACTGCCGAGTTAGTTGAGAGCTCTGTGGAGATGGTTGAGAGTTCTGTCGAGTCGGCTGGGGAAAGCATTTCTTCTGCAATCGTTCCTGATAGCTCAACTGACGAGGTCTTGGACGCCGAGTCATCTGAACCTGTGGCAATTTCTGAAACACCTGATTCCTCTACGATAGATGAGAAGCCTGAAGTCGTCTCTCCAGAGGAGCCTACGCCTGAAGAAGCAAATGCCAGTGATGACATAAATCAAGCTGGAACTGTTGATGAGGCCACTTCCAGTTATGAGGCAAAAGAGGAAATGGTTGAGGAGGTTGTGAATGCAGAACCCCTTGAATCTGTGCCAGCGGACGATGTGTCTTCGGTTCAACCTGTAGAGACAGAAGAAGTTGTTGCTGAAACCAATAAGGATGCCGACTATGTTCAGGAAGTCATTGTCCAGCCTGTTTCCCAAGAGTCTGTGGAGGAAGTTCCATCAGTTGAACTGGTCGCTGAAATGAAAGCTGACGATGTTGCTGATGTTGACTCTGAGGAGGATATTAAAGAGGCAGTTGAGCCGGAGTTGGCTGAATCACCCGCTGATTCGGAGGTTGAAACTGTCCACGAAGTTATCACTGAGCCGGTAATTGAACCAGTATCGGCTGAACCAATTGCTGAGCCAGTTTCTGAGGAAGTTTCTCATTCAGCTGCTGAATCTAAGATCGAACCAAGGACTCCACAGAAAATTAGCATACCTGATTCCAGTACTGTGTCAACGGAGCCAATGGAAAAGGCGATCAGTGAACCAGCTGTGGAATCAGAGGTCGGGAATGCCGCACAAACCATTATTGAATCGAATTACAAGCCAGAGGAAATAATTGATTCTAAGCCAATTGTTGAAGAGGTGGTCGAGCCACAGGTGATTGATACCACTATTAAACAATTGGTGGAGGCAACTGCCGAACCATCTGTGCGAGCAGAACCACTGGCTGCTCCTATTGCTCAACTTGTTGAACCTGTGGAGCCTGTGGATGAACCGGTAGTGGAGCCTATTGATCCGGTTGTTGAGCCTGTGGATGAACCGGAAGTGGAGCCTATTGAATCGGTTGTTGAACTGATAGAGCCGCCAAAACCAGAAGAACCCGCTGCATCAGTCGTGGAGTCTGAAATTCTTAAAGCTGCCACAGAAACACGCAGTGTTTCGACTCAAAACTCCTCTCTGCAAGACTCTCCCGGCCCTGCAACCCACGACGAGTTATAAGCAGCAGTAAGCTGCCATGCATACAAAAAGTACATGATTTAGTTACATAGACAAGTCCATATCAATGTAGCACTAGCTACAAACCCCAGATCGAATGTAAATTTCACCATCTAGTCCATCACCGTTGTATTTACAGTACCATTTTAATTACCATTACAATTCATATGTTATCTACTCTTTCTCCAGTCATCGCTTATCGATTCTACTCTACTCTATACACTCTGACATCTCAGCTCGCGCTACACGTAATATCTAACTTTATTCTTAAGTCCAGCCATAATGTCTATCCGACCCAACTTCGAGGCGTCGGACTGGAAATCCACTAAATTACCCAAATTGTCCCAGCTTGACTCCCTCCAGAGGTGTCTCATATGCAAGGACTTTCTCAGGGCGCCAGTAAGTACGTCATGCAATCACACTTTCTGCTCTCAGTGTATTCGAGAGCATCTTTTGAAAGAAAATCTGTGTCCACTATGTAAGTCCGAGCAATTCGAAAGCAATTTGAAGCGGGACATTTTGCTTGAGGAGATCGTGCAATGTTTCCAGTCATTGAGAGACGAGCTCATAGAATTAGTGAGTACTAATCTGCTTCAACCCATGGAATCGGCCTCCAACGACAAGTTCGCCAGTAATCATTCTTCCAAGTCGACCGTATCGAGTCCAGACCCTGAGGTGATCGAGGTTACAGACGATTCGGACTTGGATAGGTCGGCTCCATCCAGATCAGCTACATCTTCAGGGAAATCTACCCCACAGCCAGCTGACACAGCAGAATGCCCAATCTGTGGCGACAGATCCATGTCGGCGGAATATCTTCAGCTGAAGCATATCGATGAGTGTCTCAGCGGAAAGAAGAAACGGGTTGGAGCCGTGAAGCGCAAGCGAAATGAGATCTCGCAGTTCTTTCAGTCCAGAAAAAAGGCGAATAACATCGACCATCAACAGTTCTACTTTGAGCAGGCAGAAAAGCATCACCATGAAACAAAACGTATGCCCCGTATCGACTTTGGTTCCATCTCTACCCTCAAACTAAAGGAGAAGTTGGCTGGGTTGAAGCTATCGGCACTGGGGCTGCGACCACAGCTTGAGTTGCGCTACAATCAGTACATGCTATTTTTCAACTCCAACTTGGACACCAACCGGCCAGTTTCCGAGTTGGAGTTGCGCCAGAAACTCAACCAGTGGGAGAAATCGCATCTGGCGTTCAAACCACTGGCCCTCAACTCCATCTTTGGAGATTCCTTGATTCATAAGAATATCACCGATAAGGATTTCCCAATCAAGGCATGGGAAGAAAGGTACCGTGATGAATTTCGGGAGCTTGTTAGGGCAGCTCGGAAATCTAGGGTTCAAGGGAAGACCTCTGAAATGACAGAAAAGAGTTCTCAAATGACAGTAAAGAGTTCTGAAATGACAGAAAAGAGTTCTGAAATGACCAACCAGTCAGATGCTATTCAAACCACTTCCTCTCAGAGTGAAGCGGTACAGTCGACACCAACTACGGATCTATATGAAGTGATTAGTGGACAAAAAGATCTGAACAAAAAGCCACAAGAAACAAAAACAATATCTGAAGAATCCAAAGAGCCTTCTTCTAGAAAACGTGGGGAAATATTGGAATCGACTTCGGAATCGACTTCGGAATCGGCTTCGGAATCGACATCCACGCACCGAACCCGTTCGCGATCTTTAAAAGTGGTGGAAAATCAGGCATTTAGCCTGTCTTCCATACAGGATGTCCACTTGGTCGATCATACCGGAACTCTAGATCACCCCTCTCCACAATCTGCAGTTGTTGAAACCCTAAATATTGGGGGCGGGAATAACAGCGAAAAAAACGAACAAGCATTTGACTTATCAACTCTGATATTATTTATTCCTCTGCAACACTGAGAAGCTATAAGTTACTTGGCACCTGAGTTCCGCGGGATATATCCACAATTGCGACAATTTAATCCGCTTCCCTGGACCAATACAGGAATAAACTGCCGCACCTACTAATTGTGAAATATTCTGCAGGTTTGATAAGCTACTCATCATTCACTGAGATCCATCAGGTCCGAAATTATCAACTTGACTATTTTGTTTCTTTCTGTTCAACTCCATCATGGTGGATGAGTCTCTCTATTTGACGACGCAGGAAGCTGCACTAGCCGTGGTTGCTACCGCAATGAAGAAGGCCAGACTACTGATCGACACACTTGCCGTGAATTCCCTAGTGGGTGGAATCCTCTTCTCTGCTGGAGGTATGCTCGCTGTTATGATCGAGTCTAAGTGTCCAGAAACCATGTCTACGAATCCAGGTTACGTATCGTTGTTGCAGGGTTTACTCTATCCGATTGGATTGTTCTATGTGGTCACATTGGGTGCTGATCTTTTCAACTCCAACATCCTTTTTTTCAGTGTTGGATTGGCTCGTGGAGCTACTTCTATTGTTGATCTCATCATCTCCTGGTTCGTGAGTTGGTGGCTCAATTTGGGGGGAACTATCTTCGTCTGTTATATTTTTTGCCATTATTCCGGCGTCACTACCCAACCTCTCATGGTATCCGGATCCATTGAGATTCTTGAAGCCAAAGCATCTGCAACTTTTGTTGAGACTTTGATAAAAGCTATTGCAGGAAATTACTTTGTCTGTCTAGCAATCTATTTGCAACTCATGGCTAAACCGTTGCACGTGAAGTTCATGTTGATGGCACTTCCAATCTTTACATTTGTGAGCATGGGTTTCACCCACTCAGTGGCGGACATGTACATGATCGTCATCGGATTAATCAATGGGGCAAATGTGTCCGTTGCAACCGCTGCGTGGAAACTTTTTCTCCCGGGGGCATTGGGAAACATCATTGGAGGTTCTTCCTTTGGCTTGATCGTTCCATGGTACTTGCACTTGTACGTGGTTGAGAGAGACCAGAGACATTTGCACTTACCACGCTATGAATTACGTGATGAACAACCAGAGTTGAATCAGGACTCAAGAGTTGTTCGGGTTCGGGTCCCAGACGATGAAGATATTGAGGATGACGAGGCTCAGCCTTTCTACAATTCCGAGAAACCAGGAGACTTTGAGAATTCTACCCTGAGCAGTCACAGCTATCCTACTCCGGATGATTTAGCAGTCAGAGCATTAAGCAGAGTTAGCACCAGGAGCCGCATACAGAAGAAGAAGTTGGAGAAGTCACCGGTCAACGTTTTCCCGGTGTACGGAATGGGACCAGCATCCGAGAGGGAAAGGTCAATTGCATTTGGAATAAGCGATGATATCAATAATGGCGCTTCTACATTGGATAGGAGCGACTCCCAAACAATTGCCGAACCGATGGGTGAACGGTTACGACGGACTTTGAGCCGAAGGACAACCAGAAGAGATGAGGAGTCGCATCCACGGCAACTTTCTGCGCTGAGCTCAAGGCGATCAGCTTCCAGTGTAACTTTCCCCAAACAGCTTCGGCGGTTCTCATTTGGAAGGTCTAATCTTGCCTCTTCTCAGCAAGACCTTGCAGATATGAATGCAAGATATGTCAAGGCTAATATAACACCTAAGGCAGCTAATGCAGCAAACGAAGCTGCAGGAGTTTCAGACTACTTGGGTCCCGCCCTGATGTCACAGGCATACTTGGCTGTGGATCCCATTGATGAGAGTGCATTGAATTCCACCAACTCATCGTCATTAATCGTGAAGCAGGATGCTCCAAATTCACAATCAGCATAAATAAGAATAAAGGGTAATGGGATATCAAATGTAAGCCAGAATAGTTAGATTACTATTAGATTTCTGTTAGCTTAAAGAGTAGTCAAAAAAATTCAAAAAAAAGAATGGACGAGACAGGAATCGAACCAGTGACCTTCTGCTTGCAAGGCAGACGCGCTACCAACTACGCCACACGCCCAGATGTTGACGAAATTCGATCCTAGGCTATTATGTTGTAACTTTTGATTCATACTTTCGAAAATTGTGCTTTTCATAAGTTGTATGTGTTGTTTTATATTCTTAAAATTGTTCTCTCAATTTTCAAGTCTATATCTCCTTTTTTGTGCTAAAAACTATCGAAAGTCATCCCTCACACTCTTCTCCTGTACACAATGAGATGGGCATCATAAGCGATTTTTCCATCTACATTAGTTGTCCCATAGTATCCATGGATAAATCTGCTGCCGCTGCGTATCTCGATGACTCGGCGTCATGGGATGCTTTTGGTCTTGATGCAAGACTTTTGCAAGCAGTCGACCACTTGGGATTTAAGACACCAACCTTGATTCAGTCCAGTGCAATTCCTCTAGCATTAGAAGAGAAGAGAGATGTGATTGCAAAGTCCAGCACAGGATCAGGAAAGACTGCAGCATATTGTATTCCTATCTTGCAGAATATTTTGGCAGAGGAGTCGGGTAAAAAATGTGTGAAGAGTATCATTTTGGTCCCCACCAGAGAACTTTCTAGCCAGGTGGCCCAGTTCATTGAGAAATTATTGGTCTACTGTAACAACAAGGTGACCGCAGTGAACCTTTCATCGAACGCATCAGACCAGGTGATCAACTCGTTGTTGATGAGTAAACCAGACATTTTGGTGTCGACCCCTGCCAAGTTGATCCAGGTATTGCTGGAAAACCTCAGTAAGAACTTGATCGATCTTTCCAAGGTGAAGAACTTGGTCATTGATGAGGTCGACTTGGTTTTGTCGTACGGATACATGGAGGATTTGCAGGAGCTTGAAAAGTACTTACCAGTGAAAACAAGTTTGCAGACTTTCTTGATGTCAGCTACTATCAACGACGACTTGAACGAATTGAAAACCAGATTCTGTTCGAGACCTGCAGTGTTGAAGTTGAACGAAGACATGTTGGCCAAATCTAAGCTCGTCCAGTACTACGCGCGTACCACCGAGTTCGACAAGTTCTTGCTAGCGTACGTGATCTTCAAGTTAAACTTGATCAAAGGAAAGACGTTGGTGTTTGTCAATACCATTGATCGTGGATACAGATTGAAGTTGTTTTTGGAGCAGTTTGGAATCCGATGCTGTATCTTGAACTCCGAGTTGCCTGTCAACTCTCGATTGCATATTGTGGACGAGTACAACAAGAACGTTTACAACCTCTTGATTGCCACGGACGAGACCAACGATGTCACATTCGAGAAGGATGAAGAAGACAACGAAGAAGATACTGCTAGCAAAACCGATGATAATAATGAGGAGCCAGACAAGAAAAAGGCAAAGAAGCAAAAGAAAAAGCAAAAGCTGACCAAGGACAGCGAATACGGAGTTTCTCGAGGTGTGGATTTCAAGAACGTTGCATGTGTGCTCAATTTCGACTTACCCACGACATCCAGAGCATATGTTCACCGTGTTGGCAGAACAGCTAGAGCAGGAAAAGCAGGTATGGCTTTGTCATTTGTCATTCTGGAGAAGGAGGTTGGAAAGCACCGAGTGGCCAGTTTGGCAACGGCCAAAAAGGACGAGAAGGTGTTGAAGAGAATCGAAAAGCTGCAAGGCAAGAACGGATTCGAGTTCAAGCCCTACCAGTTTGATATGAAGCAGGTAGAAGGGTTCAGGTACAGAGCCGAAGATGCATTTAGAGCAGTGACTTCAGTGGCTATCCGAGAGGCCAGAGTTCAGGAATTGAAAAATGAGTTGCTCAACAGTGACAAGTTGAAACAGTTTTTCGAGGAAAACCCTCAAGACTTGGCGTCGTTGAGACATGACAAGGAATTGCATCCTTCGAGAGTCCAGTCGCAATTGAAGAGAGTGCCGGAATACTTGTTGCCTGCCAGTGCCCGGAGCAGCGGTCAGAAAGATTTGGGGTTTGTTCCGTTCAAGAAGAAGGTGCATAAGAAGAGAAGAAAGGGACGGAAGGCTGATCCATTGAAGAGAATGAAGTAAGCATAGAAGAAATTCCATAGTCAATGTAGATTAATGAAGGATGCAGTAAGCTGAGATGAATAGGCGTCCGGGCTACGATAGCCTGCTGAGAATCACGTTCCAGATGAAGTTTGCCACGCAGTTGCAAATCACCATGCGTTCTGGCGCAACCACCGTGAAGGTCGCTATGCTGACGAAGGGCCAGAAACAGTAACTGTATCGCAAAGACCGCAAGAACACCACGGTCATTCCAGGCGACGGAATAGTTTCTCCGTCCCAGGTGGTAGATAAAATCGTAAATGCGAGCTGAAAGAGCGGAGCGCCAACCGTTTGGTCGAGAGCAATTCGGAGTACCGGGGTAGGAACCTGAATAAGCAACACGTCGATCCAAAGAGTCGTAAAGAGGCCGTTAATGGCGCCCCAAACGACAAACTTAAGCAAACGAGAGTCCGAGAATTTGTACCTCACGAGCTGATTGAGCGACTGGGCCAAAGCGGCGGTGGTTGCACCCAAGCATGCGGCGCCCAATGGACGATATATGGTGGTCAAATAGTCATAGTTGTAGAAGACGATGCAGGTGACAATGGCCTCGGCGGTGACGTAGGCGTAGGCGTTAGCAGGTCTATGGAGCTTTTGATTTTGGTTGTCAAGCTCAAAGAACGGTTTATTGTGTAGATCGGCGAGTTCGATGCTTCCTGACATGAGTGTTGGAATAGGTAAACTGTATCGTGAAGATTGTGTTATTCCTCGCGGTCGCGGTGCACAGGTTTCCGGGGAGTAGTGGGGAATTGATGGGGATGTTGGTGGAGTTGGTGGGGGTAGAAGTGGTGGTGATTTGATCTGTTTATATTTTGGTGTTGAGAGCAATAGGGCTTCAAGGAGTTTGAGAATTGGGATTTTTGTGTAGGTGCATCTCTCCACTAGGGGCTACTGACACGTCAATTACTCCATACAGTCTATCTTCAGGAGAGTTGGTCAAGATCCAACTAGATCTCCGGAGATTCACGGATGGGAGGGGGGACTTGGTGGTTATCGAGATACACAACTAATTTGTATCTCAAGAGATATTTTTCAGAAGCTTTTCGTGGTTGCACAACTTGTTGTGATTCAGCATTAGTACTAATAGAAAACTACTCTTAGCTAGATGGCGCATTAGAAACTACACATTTCAGTTGGGTACTGTTGCTCGTATTGTTGCAGAACTTTGGCACTTGGGCTCGCCTCGTGTCATTTTTCAATTAGATAAAGTTTCAACCTTCCGATACTGGTTCAAATCTCGTGGGGATGTATTTGAGTTGGAGTAATTCTGCGATAATGCTCTCACTAGTGCAATTTTCTGAACTTGTAGAAATGTTCTACTTTTCCTGCCTTAACATTATAGTGACCTTAGAATGCACCAGGTTGGCCGGGAAAGAAGTAGAACAGCAGCCCCGAAGGACAACGGTCCTCATTCCCGTCCGGCTCGGCACGCCACTTGTTCGTCCAACCCTTAGAGCCCAATCCTTATTCCGAAAGTATGGATCTATTTTGCCTTCCCCTATCCTCCTCCATTCCGGACGTCTTCAGCTATTTTTCTACTGGAAAAATCAAAAAAAAAATGCCAGGATCGGGGGGTTGTGTTAATGAATTCGTACATATGCCGCTGGTGGTTCACCATCGCAATCCCTTCCTATTGTTGGCCGCATCTCCAATAGAACCCTGATAGACGGAAGACTGTGTGCTCTTCTCGGAGAAGACTCATTGTTCGAAAACTGGCACATTTGAAACTCGTATGTTACTCATGGTTTTTTCTGTTGGGGCGGCCGGCAAAAACAAAGTCACTACAGCAGCCCAACGCACTAATCAGGTGTGGAAGTAATGCATGGCAAGAATTTTTTGATATTTTTTTCTAGATATTTGTATAAGCGGCACCCACATGTGGTTATAGCTTGGGGTTTTTTGAGGAATGTCCACATCCCAACTTCTATTCCGAAACCATTTGATGTGATCATCCAGGAGTGGACTGGCCATTCCCACGCTTTCCTTGTCGAAAATAAATTCGCTTCCTCTTTCCCAATGCATTTTTCCTTTTCACTACTGAATAAGTGCTTCCGCCTCGCATTCCTACATTCAGAATTTTTATCGCGCCGGCTCCATAAAGTAATCTCCGCAATCTTTCTGATCTTTTATCATACCATATCTACCTCTTTTTCCCACCATATTTATTTTTTCATCACACCAAACCTATTTAATCATCACACATATCCACCACAAATTAGTTGATCAGGCATTTACCGCCCTTACTCTTATTTATCTACCCAGTTCTCAACGTTGCTCGGGCCGAAGTGCCGATTCTCCGACTCCTACTGCACGCTGAGCCGCATTGTACTTAACCGTTTTCCACATATAGCTTCCAGGGTTTCTGCTGGTTGGACATTTTCCACCTCACTCAACTTATTTTCTTAGTTGGTGAACAGAAGAGGTCACAGATAACCTTGCGAGTGTTTCTCTTTACCTGGAACGCTATTTCTCTAGCTTACTAACCCTCCATTTAAAGTTGCTGCGTAGAGCTTTTTCAACCTGACCTCATGTCTCCCAACAAAGTATTGGACTCCAACGAAGACCTGGTTTCGCTAGACTTTGAGGTCCGCTTTGATGGCTCTTGCGACGACATCGAGGATGCTCTACGTCTTTCCGACACCCATAAGTGGCTTGTTGTGGCAGTTGTCTCATTCACTTCGGTGTGCGTTACTTCCATTTCCTCAGTATGGGCTTTGGCCTCAGAACTGATCATAAACCATTTCCATATTGGCCACGAAGTGTCGACATTGGGAATCTCCTTTTACATCTGGGGTCTCGGCACCGGAGGTATGTTTCTTTCTCCGATCTCAGAATTTCATGGCAGGAAGATCGTGTATAACGTAGGGTTGTTCTTGGTGTTTGCTTTCCAGTTTGTGCCTGCCTTCAGCTGCGATATCGGCTTGATATTGTTCTCCAGGCTAGCGGCGGGATTTTTCGGTGCTGCGTTTATGTCTGTTGCTAGTGGCACCTTCAGTGATCTTTTCCGTAACACCGAGCGGTTTGCCAATACTGGAAAAGACCAGACAAAAGAACTCAACAAGGCGTTGGTCATGTACTCAGCGTCTCCGTTCTTGGGTCCTGGGTTGGGTCCGTTGATCTCGGGTTTTATCAATCAGCATGTGTCCTTCAGATGGACATTCTATGTCGCCATAATGTGGTCGGGTGCCATGTTCTTTTTGGTGTGGTTGGTTGTTCCAGAGACTTATGAGCCGGTTCTTTTGAGACAGAAGGCTGAGCGTCTTAGAAAGACCACCGGCGATCAACGATGGTATGCTCCCATCGAAAAGGAAGAATCAAGCTTGTACAATACCGTCTTAACTTCTTCCAAGCGTCCTATTGCATTGATCTTCAAAGACTACATGACTATGGCCCTCTGTTTCTACACGGGTTTCACATTGGCCATTGTATACATGTTTTTCGTGTCATTTCCATACATCTACCGAACGGTGTTCCATTTCAACCTTCAAGAGCAGGGTCTCTCGTTCCTTGGGTTGATTTTGGGGTTGTCGTTCACTTCTTTGGTAAGTCCATCAATAGTCAATTTCTACTACGACAAATTGGTGGCTAGGAATGGGGGAGTACCCAAGTGTGAATTCAGGTTCATTCCGTTGTTGGTAGGAGTATTCATTGTTCCCATTGGCTTGTTCATCATTGGCTGGACCTCCTACTCTAACTTGCACTGGATGGGTCCAATCATTGGATCTTTCATCTACGGCATGGGTACCATACTTGTGTTCAACGGTATCTTTGCATACACTGTGGAGGCATACCGACGGTACACTGCATCGGCCATGGCAGCCAATTCCTTCATCAGATCGCTCATGTCCGGTGTGTTTCCCTTATTTGGGTTGCAAATGTACGAAAAGTTGACCATCCAGTGGGCCACCACGCTATTGGCACTTTTCGCATGTGTTCTAATTCCAATTCCCTTTGTCTTCTACAGATATGGAGCGTACCTTCGGGAAAAAAGCCCATACACTTGGTCAGATTAGGCATTTTATAGATATTCATAAAAAACGACAAGGGAAAATAATGGCCTCGACCCATTCTAGTTTATCACTCCAGTCCCGATATACATACTCTAATAAGATTTGCGACTGTGCAACATGGTGTGCAGAAATTTTATCAACTGCTGCGAATCCATTCGATTACTAACTCTACTTCTCTCCAACAAAATGGTCGTTCATAATCCTAACAACTGGTATGTCTCATGCTCTGATCCTTGAATTCTGTTCCTCGACTAACATCCAGGCACTGGGTGGATAAGAACTGTCTTCCCTGGACAAAAGACTACTTGAATGAGAAAGTGGTGAGTACCTCGTATGAAAGCGAGAATTTGACCATCCTGATCACCAGCGTGGATGCCTCAGGCGATTGTGACGTCACCCAGAGAAAGGGAAAGGTCTTGTGTATCTATGACATGAAGCTTCTGTTCACGTTGGGAGGAACCAGCAAAGCTGATGAATCTAGCATACTGGCTACGGTTGTTCTTGAAGAATTCGTCCATGACCAGGACGAGGACGAGTACTTTTTCACCATCACCTCGGACCACGCCAGCGAGGTCAAGAAGCTCGTTATTCCTTCGCTTCGGGCGCAGCTCATGAAGTTCCAAGGTGACTTGATCGAAGCTCACCAAAAGGACGTCCAACATTCTACTGGTCATTAATCGCATTAACATGGTCATTACATACTTATCCGTAGACCCTAGTACCCATCAAACCCTTCTGGCACTCCCTTGGCATGCCTGGCCCCTTCTCTTCTGTTGAGATAGATTTCGACCGCTCCATATGTATTTTGGTCCTTGGGAATGCTGTACCAGGGCATAACACCCAGCTCCACCGCCTTGATAACCAGATAGACCTCCTTGCTGCCGTAGGGAAGTCCTGTGGCAGGATCGTAGTATCTGACTTCTCGTCCGGAAATGAGACAGATCTTCTTGTTGCCGTTGGGGAGATAGAGACCAGTAGGTGCTTCTGTCTTGATCTGGATCTCCGAAGTTGTGGCGTTGCTCTCCTCCTCCTCTTCTTCCTCAAAGATCTCTTTGTCGCCAAATCTAGGTAACTTTAGAAGAGAATCAAACAAAGAACTCTCCTCAGTGATCTTGGTGACCGGATTGAATAGCTCGTCCACCTTTTCTTCCTTAGGAGCAGCGTATGGGTTATCCAGACGAAGCGAACTCTTCAAGATTGTACGGAGATCTTGGAATCTTCTTGAACCTCCAAGATCATCTCCAAATATGGCAGTTTTGATGCGCATGTCCGTGAGTCCCCATCTGTCTTCTTCATCGAAATTCAATAGAAAAACAAGGTTTCTGGCCACATGCTGGACGGGACCCTCAAAAACCGTTCCGTCTGCCAGGCTTCTGTAAATGGGAGTAGAAGATCTGGACAATTTCTCCTCTTCCACTTCTGGTTCTTGAGGTTCCTCTACGACTTCCTCTTCTTCTATCTTAGTTTCGTGCTCCTCCAAACCCGCAAACGTGACCTTCTTTTCGACTTTTTCAAAGGGTACCTCCTCGTCTTGAACTTTTTCCTCCTTCTTGATGTCTTCAGTGATTTCCTGTTTGATGGTCACTTCCTCACCGTCGCTCATTTCTGTGTCCTTCGATGTCGCCTTTTTCGATCCGGAATCTGGCTTGTCTGTGCCTAAGCCCTTGGTATTGTCGCTATTAGCGCCCTCATTTACCTGCTCCAGAGATGGTTCTGGTGTATCTTCGAAGTCATCAACAATCTCGAGCTTCTCGATTATGCCACTACGTTGGGGCGTCTCGTTAGCTGCAGCGTCATTGGTCAATTCTTTGCTGTCCTTTGATTTGAGGTCATCGTTAGTGGCATCCTTCTGAGCAATTTCATCAACATCAATTACTTTTTCGGCTGCCACTTCTTCATCATTGGTTTGTTCTATTTCATCAACATCCTCCTTGACTGGGAATTCATCAACAGGGTCCTTCTCTGAACTTTCGTTGCCTTTATGTCCTGAATTTGCGTCATTTCTCTCAGCATCCTCATTAGCATCAATTTTAACTTCATCTGACCCAGCTTCCGGGTCAACATCCATCAGGTCAACTTTGTGGCTTCCTGAAGCTTTCAGCCCCAAATTAATCGCAGCTTTCTGTTCTTCAGTCATGTTCTCGTACTCTTTCAATCTCTCCTCTTTAGCTTTCTTGCGTGCAAGTCTTTCTTCTTCGAGTAGTCTCTTTCTCTCTGCTCTTTCCTCTTCCAACTTCTTTCTCTTCACAGCTCGGGCCTCTTCCAACTTTCTCCTTTCCTCAGCTTGCTCGGCCTCGATTCTTCTTTTCTCTGCCATTTCTCGTTGGTAGTATGGAAGCTCAGTGTCAATATCTCCAGGGCGTTTAACATCCGGTTCTTCCAACTGGTTTTTTCTTCTTCGGCCACGCCTCTTCCTTTCAAACATATCTTGAACATGTCTGGCGTCCTCAATCTCGTCTAGTGGAGTTACAAAGCTCTCTGCAGAAAACAACCGAACAACATTGCGGAGCTTAGGTCTTCTTTGCTGAAATAGTAGCTTCTGGCGTTCTTTCTTGACAATTTCTTGCTGCAAGAACAAGTTCAAAGAGATAACGTTCTGTTTCTCTGTTTCTTTTGCCTCCGCAAGTCTTTCTTCTTGGGTCAATTCTCGCTCCTTCACCCGGACAACAGGTGTGAGGGCAGCTCTTCTTGTTTCGTCTTCTTTGAGCTTTTCCAACAACACCTGCTTATTTTGAAGCGCTGATTTTCTCGAGGACGACCTTCGTTCGCTTAGTAGAAGCAATTCCGAGTGGGTCACTTTAGGTTTGGGAATGGCAGGCTTTGACACCGTCTTGTGTTTCTTTATTGCAGGAATTATGGTCTTCAGCCTATGTTTGCGCTTCTTAGACCTTTCCTGGCTTTGGAGTTCACGTTCTCCCTCACTTTCGTCATCTTCGGACACCGATAAGTCGGAATCTGAGAGCATTTCATCGGAGTTGACTGCCACCTCAGTTTCCGAGCCATTTGTTTCGGACTGTTGGATATTCTCGTCATCGGGGAGTTCATCCTGAGAATTTTCGTTATTTTCATCCTCCTGCTCGTCGCCGCTTTCGTCAGGTTCCTCGAATTCTTCGTCATTCTCGTCTTCCTGAAATAAGAGTTGAACATTTTCGTCGTCTTCAGTGTAGATCATCGACTGAGCGCCAGACGATTGTTCTTCCAATTCGATGAGCAGCTTCAAACGGGACCCCGCATTGGGTCTGCGGGCTCTTGTTGCCACGAGACTGTCGTTGTCCATGAATAGAGTGGTTAAATGTTAACTTGATTGTTTTAACTTGAGTTAGTTTGGCTCTATGGTTGTATGTAGGATAATTATGCAGCATCAGAGTTTCTGGGATTTGGGAAGTGAATGGATTATGTAAAGACTGAGTAAAATACACCTGCTTATTTGATGATATATCTTGTCGTTTTTTGCTTCCTTAGTATTCTATTTTTTATCTATTTTTTCCCGTGTTCTTATCATGTGTTCTTCTTTGTCTGTCCACTGTAGCGACTGTTTCGCAGTATTCATCGTACTTGTCTTGCTCAATCCAAAAGGCCAAAACTGAAAGCATCCACCAAAAATCGAAAAATTACTTCTCTTAAATTAAAAGCTATCAATACGCCCCCGAATTACCTCCAATCACTCCTACCCTTCAACAAGCTCACATTTCCGCCATTACATCATCCTCTCCATCGTTTGGTTGTTTTCACTCTATACCCTGCACAAGAATCCAACAACAGTGGTCTCTTTTACGATCTACATATGTTTAGACCAAGAACCCTTCTTCGGGGGGCAGCCTCGCGATTGTTCTCTTCCTCTTCAATCAAAAGTCATGGTCCCAAACTTACTTCGGCATCTGCAGACGAATTGTCCCATTTCAATGCTTTGGCATCGTCGTGGTGGGATGTCAATGGTCCCCAGAGGATTCTTCATAAAATGAACTTGCTCCGAATGGATTATATTCACGAGATCGTTCGCTCACATTTGAAATTGAATAGTGACGCCCAATCGCCCGATGACGAGATCTATATTCCTCCGTTCAATGTAGATTTGCTTCCTTCACCAATCAAGAACAGAATCTTGGAGGAGCAGGACGAGAAAAGGAACGAGATGCTCATGGATAGAAAATTAAGAGCGTTGGATGTTGGTTGTGGTGGAGGTATCTTGGCGGAATCTTTGGCTCGTCTTCGATACGTCGAGAGCGTAAAAGGTATTGATTTGTCCCCTGATGTGTTGGAGGCTGCTAAAATGCACTTGAAAGAAGACCCACAATTGGAGGGAAAACTTTCCTATAGTTTACTGGCAGTGGAGGACTTGCCCAGAGAAGAAAAGTTTGACATCATCACCGTGTTTGAGATGCTCGAGCATGTGCAATATCCATCCAGAGTGTTGTCTGAGGTATTGGACAGAGTTGAAGATGGAGGGTGGGTGTTTTTGTCTACCATCAACAGAGACTTTGTGAGTTGGTTTACTACGATCTTCATGGGTGAGCACGTGTTGAGGATTGTCCCAGTTGGAACCCACACTCTTGAAAAGTACATTGACGAACAAGAGATCCGTCAATGGATGGAACAAAGTGACTACAAGGACCACTTCCAGGTGGCCGACTCGCGTGGTTGCATATACCTTCCAGCATGTGGATGGAAATTCACCGACTACCCTGGGGTGGGCAACTACTTCATGGCTATCCAAAAGGTCAAGTAATAACAGGTGTATATAATTACAAAACCCACCAAGAACTCGGTGGTCTACGCCCCACTTTTCACAACCCTGGAAGGAACTCCTAACAACCTTGCTGACTGCCAACTCTCCCGACCAAAACCCGCTTACTGCGATGCACACTGCACACCTTGTCCCTGGTGGCCCTCCTCGTCGTCTGAGTCGTAGGCATCACGTCTAGCGTTCTGGGCGTGCTTGTATGGGTCAATGTTGGTCAAGTCCGACTCGTCCACTGCGGCACCCTTTGGAATCTTGACGGCAGTTCTAGGTGGCAAGATAGACTCCAACTGCTGCAACTTCTCCTCGCTGGCAAAGTTAGCCTCAGGGAACTTCACAGAGAACTTGATGAACAAGTTACCCTTGTCGCTGTTTCTGTAGATTGGCATACCCTGCTGCTCGATGACCTTGACTGCACCTGGGGCAATCACTTCACCAGGAATGATTGTGAACTTGATGTAGTCACCGGAAACGTGCTTGAAGGCAACATCTCCTCCGGCCAATGCAGTCAACAAGTCGATCTCACACTCGTACGACAAGTCGTTACCCTTTCTAGTGAACTTCTCGTGAGGCTTTTCGTCCACGACGAAAACAACATCACCTGGAGTCACGTTTGGCTCCTGGTCTCCCTCTCCGCTGAAAACAATTCTCTGGCCATCCTTCATACCAGGATCGATGTGCACCTCCAAGATCTTACGCTCAGATTGCGTCTTCTTACCCTTACAGTCGGGACATCTGTCCTTTGGATCGCAAATGTCTCCAGTACCTTGACACACGTCACAAACGGTCTGGAATCTCTGGATCATAGGGCCCATCTGTCTGGTGACAAACTTCATACCGGTACCGTGACAAGAGGTACACTGCTTGACTTTACCTTCCTTGCCTCCACGGCCCTCACACAGCTTACACAAGATGGTCTTGTTCAAAGCCAACTTGGCGGTTCTGCCCTTGTACAACTCCTCCAACGTGCACAGAATGGAGTGCTTGATGTCTTTGCCTCTGGCTGGGCCTCTGGAGGCGCCACCGCCCATTCCTCCAAATCCTCCACCGAAGAACTGAGAGAAAATATCGTCGGCGCCCATTCCGCCCATGCCTGGGCCACCGCCGTTCAATCCTTCTTCACCGTAGGTGTCGTAAATTTCTCTCTTCTGGTCGTCAGAAAGAACCTCGTACGCGTGCGACAATTCCTTGAACTTCTCGGCGGCTTCTGGAGATGGGTTCTTGTCTGGGTGGTATTTCAAGGCGGCTTTTCTGTATGCCTTTTTCATCTCGTTGTCGGAGGCGGAGGGTGACACCCCCAAGAGATCATAGAACTTAGTATCCTTCACCATGGTGTATCTATAAAGAGTTGATAAATAAGTATGTGAATTAGTAAGTGAAGGGCAAGATGTGGTCGATGAGATTTTTTCTGTTCCTATACGCACAGTGGAACATTCTACTGGTTCTTCGGGCACGTGACTTGTCCACCGATGAATGCCGAGGAATTTGGCATGTGACGGCCATGGGAGGGTGGCGAGAACGGCTGGGGAAGACGAGACCAGGTGTCTTGGTTTGTTGATGTATTTTTTTATTTTTTTTTTGAAGTTCGTGTTGTTTTGAAGTCTACAGTTCATCTAGCACGTTGAAAGATAAACTCTGCGGTTGGCTGCGAAGAAGAGGCAGGACAAACGAAAAAAGTAATTAGTGCACACGGCGATAGAGATAGGGTGGCAGGGAGATAGAAGAAGGATAAATGTAGCAAGAAGTGTGGAACGAGCGTAATATGGAAAGAGATGCGAATGTAAATAGAAATAGAAATCGAAAAGGATTGGACAGCAATTTTCAATTGGATGGGAATGTATTTGCGATGGAAAATTGGATTTGACTGGTAGTTGCATACTTAGAACTGGCAGAATTCAGCATCCGTTGTCACGTAAACATCAACTCATCCACCGTAAACCTCAACACATCCACCGGGATCAGGCATTATCCCTTGTGCTCAACAATCGTGCTCACCAATTTGCCGTCCTTAATCGAGTGCAGCATTTGCTCTGGAATTGGCAACTCCACATAATCCTCATCCTTGAGAACATTGATGTTGAGGGCAGTGGAGTTGGAGGTCACAACCTGCGAATCGGCATCAATGGTCTCCTGCGACAAGTAGATACTTCCTTCGTCCGACTTGTCCACTGTTATGAGCGGAACAACTCCCGTCACCTGGATTCCAAACTTGTGCGACTTGATCACATCAATGCCAGAGATCAACGACTCCACCACAACCGCGGTCTTGCTGGTTTCCGAGATCGACACGGCGTTACCCTTACCGGTGATCTGCACCGTCACACCGCTGGTGTTGCCAATGAAGACCGACTGCAGCATTTCAAGATTCACCACGATAGGCTCAGAGATGTCCACCAGCGTGAAATTCTCAATCATCCATTTGGAACCATCCACCAACTCCTTTCTGGCGGGCTTTCTCTTGGGAATGTTGGAACCCAGCGACAACGTCTGTGGTTTCTTTGGAGGAGTAGGTTTTCCTGGTACCTGACCCTGGGCCCTCAACTCGGGGTTCTTGTGGGTCATCTGCGACTTCTCCACCTTCTTGAGGCCCGAGGTGACGTTCTCGCCCCTATTCAAGTCGGCAAACACCGCGCCCATGCCTCCAGACTCCTTTGCTGGTTCCTCAAAGAAAGACGCGGGAGGTGCTGGTGGAGGTGGAGGTGGAGGAGGTGCCGAGGCGCCGGCGCCCGGAGCAGGTGGAGCAGAAGTGGAGGCGGAGCTACTCTTTTGGGCGGCAATCGATTCCGCCAACGACTTTCCGTTGGCATTCCACGATGGGCCCGTGGTATGGTACTCCTTGACGTAGGCACGCAATTGGTCGAAAATGGCCAAAAACTGCTTCACCCACTCCACTTGCTTGGGATCCTTGTCCTTGTACTCCTTCATCACTCTGTTGGACCAGAATTGGGCGCTGTCTTTGAACTCGGGTACAAACGATAACGGAGTATCAGAAACAATCCAGCCAAGCACAGGAGCACCCTCGCTGATGGTGTTCAAGTGGTTGAAGTAGACGGAGCGGCGGTTGGCGTCCTTGAGAGCCGAGATCTTCTCGATCTTGGCGTTGATAGGCGTCAATAACTGCATGAACATGGGATCGGAAACCGCAGGCTTTTTGGTGGTGGAAACGAGATCCAAAAACTTCGATTGCTCCTCAAAAGCATCCTTGAAGGCGGAAGCAACGTCTCCCACGGTCAGATCGATCTCTTTGGACGACGACACGAACGGATCAATATTATCCTTGATGAATTGATCAAACGCAACGACAAATTTAGCTTTTTCAACAGGAGCGGCAGCGGCAGGAGTAGCCGGAGGGAGAGAAACCGGCGTGACCAGTGGCGTAGCATCAGAATTGGACACCGCTGGTTCTTTGGCGGCTGGTTCCTTAGGTTCAACTTGCAAGTTGGCTTCCTCCTGAAAGATGGTAATGTCCTCCAACCGGGAGGTGGCAGCCTCCAAACGCTTGAGGATGGTGACAATATTGTACCCCTGGACGTTCAATTGGTTTTCTTCGGGAGCAGAGTTGGCCATGATGGCGTTTTTACTATGAGTTGGAAGTTTCGGTTATCGTGGTCAGTAAGGTGAGATTATAGCCTGGTGTACTGGTGCGTTTTTGGGGTACAGATTAATGGGTAGATTAAATGAGGGAAACGAGGGAGGAAAATGGAGTTTTGGGGGAGGATATAGATACGGGTCAGACAGTTAATTCAGGGGAACTTTGCTGAATTTGATTTCCTCCAGCACTTATCCTCTTTACTCTACCATTCTTATGTAGATTCTTTCCTCTACATACAGGACGTCTCCATCCAATCTCTATTCTTCAAAGGATCAAAATTTCCACTACTCCACACCCCAATCCCATGCCCGAGCCGCAGAACCAAGAGTTATCGCCACAGAAACTCCATTATCTTCGAGAGCAAGTCGCCTCTCTTGAACACGAGCCATTCTACTCAAACTACGCCGAAAATGTCCCCATAGCCATTGATCTTGGCTCCGCCAACGTTAGGGCTGGCCTAACCAACGCTTCTATACCCCACAATGTATTTCCGACGGTGGTGGCGAAGCACAGAGACCGCCGAACAAACGCAAACTTGACCCTTGTGGGGAACGACATATTCCGAGAAGCACCATTCTTCACTACATTACGTTCCAATGCCAAATCTCCCTACGACGGACCACTCATCACGAATTGGGAGTACATCGAGAATATTCTCGACTACCTGTTCGAACACTTGAGTGTGACGTCCCACAATGGAAAGCTCAACAATCCGGTCATCATGACGGAACCTTTAGCTTGTCCTCAGAGCCAGAGGAAAGGCATGTACGAGCTCATTTTCGAGACGTATCAGGCACCCAAGATGGCCACAGGCATCGATTCGTTGTTTTCATACTATTTCAACTCACCAAAAAAGAACGGTTTGGTGGTGAGCGCAGGAAACGAGCTGTCTCATGTTATTCCCATTCTACTGGGTCGAGGAATCCTTCTGAATAGCAAGCGGATCGACTGGGGTGGCAGCCAGCTGGCACAGTTTATGCAGAAAATGCTAGCACTTAAGTATCCTTACTTCCCTTCGAGATTCACCAAAGACCAAACCTCGTATATCATTCAAGACCATGGCTATGTTCTGAAGGACTACGCTTCGGAATTGGCAGAGTACTTGAGTATGGACAACCTCGAGAAAAATGATGTTGTGATCCAAGTTCCGGTGGAAATCGCCCCGGAAAAGGCAAAGAAGTCCGCTGAGGAATTGGCTCGCCAAACTGCGAGAAGAAAAGAGCAAGGAAAAAGGCTCCAGGAACAAGCGCAGAAAAAACGGTTGGAGAAACTCATTCAGAAGGAGCAGGAGCTTGAGTACTATCTGCAGCTAAAAGAGACTTTGCTGAAGGTCAGCAAAACGGAGGCAGAAAGAAGGGCCCAGGCAGAAGAGTTCGAGAGCGTGGCCGATTTGCACAAGTACGTTGATAATCTCGAGAAGTCGCTCAAAAAAGCTCGCTCTCACGACATCGAGGCTCCTGACGAAGACGTGGATCCTGCGACTGCGTGGCCATTGGTGGAGATTGCAGACTCAGAGTTGAGCGAGGAAGATTTGAAGGAGAAACGTAGACAAAAGCTTCTCAAGGCCAACCACGATGCACGGATGCGTGCAAAGGAAGAAAAAGAAAAAGAAGAGTTGGAGAAGTTGAAGTATCAAAGGGAGCAAGAAGAATGGCGAGAACGGGATTTGGACGACTGGTGTACGTCCAAGAGACTCCAGTTGGCCCAGCATATTGCCCAGTTCAAGAAGCGTGCTAAACTCATGGAGGCCATGAAGGATAGAAAGTCGTTGGCAGCCCAGAAACGTATGAAGAGTCTTGCTAACTTAGCGAACGACCTGACCAGTTCTACCACCGCTGCTTCTAGAAAGCGCAGAAGGAATGCTAATGTGACGATTGATAACGATCCAAATGATACTTTTGGTGCCAACGATGATGACTGGAATGCCTACAGAGACTTCAGCAGCGCTTCATTGGAAGAGGAACAGGAAGAGACCAACGCAGAGATCTTGTTGCTTGAAGAGGAGTTGCTCAAGTACGATCCAGATTTCCACCACGAAGACACTTTCGCTGCATCGGAGTCGTTCGACTGGAAGAATCTGGTCTTGCACAAGTTCATCCATGGACCCAGACAAAGCTTAACGCTAGCCATGCAAGCTGAGGGCCATGACCCCGATGAGTTAATTAACCATCCAGAAATAATTCGCCGCAACCACCAGGTGCACATCAACATTGAGCGCATTCGAGTACCTGAAGTTTACTTCCAGCCACAAATCGCAGGAATCGACCAGGCGGGCATTCCGGAGATCATTCAGAACATATTGTTCCGTAATTTTGACGGAAATTTCAATGCTGGAGGCGAACTGAGATCCATGATTGAAAATGTGTTTGTCACTGGAGGTTCGTCGCTTCTTCCTAACTTCACTGAAAGATTGACGTCTGAATTGATCAGCTTGTTGCCCTCCGGGTCGCCTCTCAATGTCTATAGAGCACAGGACGCTATACTTGATCCATGGAGGGGTATGCAAAAATGGGCCAACTCCGCAGAGTCAGCATCATGCTATGTGTCTCGAGAAGAATACGAGGAAATGGGCCCCGAGTACATCAAAGAACACGGACTCGGCAACGCTAGTCTCCGCGAGTTGTGATCTATCTTCTTGCACGTTATGTCCATTATCAATGCTATCTATGTTACACTACTTTTTTGCGTTGGGGTTGATACCCTTTCTCTTCTTGCTTCTGACGACAGACTTCTCGATAAGCTCCTTGTCCTCGTTCTCATCAAACTCAGCAAAGTCGTCATGAATGATACCCTCTTCCTCAGCCTCGGCCCGAGCCAACGACTCCTTCTCCTTTGCACCGGCCTTGGTGATATCGTGAGGCGAAGGTGCGATTTTCTTGAACTTGGCCACGTAGAATCCGTCCACGTTGTAAGTGTGTGGGTAGTACCGTCTCGTCAACAGAAGTTTGTCGCTGAAATGCTTTCCTCTGTAGGAAGTGAATCCCTCCTTTCCGATTTGCAAGCCGGTTTCCACGAGCTTGACGTTGGGTCTCTTTCTTAATGCATAGTCCACCACCGCTTCGTTTTCATCTACCGCAACGGAACATGTAGAGTACACAATGACACCGCCGGTTTTTGAGTTCGCATCCACCGAGTCAATAGCACTCAAAAGCAACTGCTTCTGCAAATGCGGAATCTGGATAAAGTCTTTCTCGGTACGGCTGACCTTCACCGACTCATCCTTGGCAATGACTCCAGTACCAGAACATGGAGCATCCAACAAGATTCTGTCGAAGCCTCCAATCACCTTGGGGAACTCACGAGCATCGTAGTGACACACAATGGTGTTCTTACAGCCCAAACGCTGGATGTTGGCAATCAACGACTTGGTTCTGGCCTTGTTGGCATCGTTGGCGAATACACACCCAGTGTTCTTCATCAATGCAGAAATGTAGGTAGTTTTCCCTCCGGGAGCAGCAGCCATATCCAACACACGCTCATTTTCCTGGGGATCCAACGCCATCACCGGCAAGAACGAAGATGCAGCCTGCAAGATGTAGTGACCAGCCAAATATTCAGGGGTGGCACCAATGGGCACCTGAGAGTCGAAGATCTGTAAGCCAACCTTCGTCCACGCTCCGATGGGCTGCAAGTTGACTCCTCTGTTGACCAACGTCTGGGCCAAGTCTCTTCTTCTCGTCTTCAACGTGTTGGTTCTGATGGTGATTGGACGAGCAACCTCGTTGGCCTCGAAGAACTCCATGGCCTCGGACGGAGAAAACAAGTTGAACAACTTCTCCGCCAAGAACTCCGAGTAGCCAAAGTACTCGCAGATATCCTTCAACAACCGAGAGGTGTATTCAGCTCTCGACTTACCTTCTTCTCCGAGCTCTTTGAAGTTCTCTAACACCTTGACAATTTCGATCATTCGGGTTCTCACCGCAGTGATATCGGTTGGCTGGCCCGCCAACGCCTCCTCCTCTTCCTCGGTAGGTAAAACCTTGGCTCTGGGTTGAGGAGCACCTTGCACCAACTCCAACTGGGCTTCTTCTGCCTCCAATTCTTCGTCCTCGTCCAATGCCTTGGAGTAGGCCTCCATATTGGCAGCATTCAAGGTTTCTAACTCATCATCGTCTTCATCATCGGAAAACATCGGACGTTCTCTTGATTCCTCATCGGAGTCTTCAAAATCATTCTCAACATCAAACTCGTCGTCGAGGATCTCATCGTTGGCGTCCTCCTCTTCGTCGTCGTCGAAAAGGGACTTCTTGGCGTTAGCCAATACTTCAAGATCCACTTCGGGAAGTCCCTCTGGGTGCTCCTCAATATCTTCAGCCTGACGTTTTTCATTACGCTTGGACTTCTTAGATGGGGCAGAACCACTGTCCTCGGGACGCTTTCTCTTGTCTTTTTTGGAGAATTTTTTGGCAGTTTTGGCCTCAGTATTACCCAAGAACTCGTCCAACGTCGGAGGGACGCCCTGCTTGTTCTTAGCCCTTCTTCCCATAGTCAATAGTGGTTGTAAAAAAAAGTGCGATGAGATGAGAAAATTCGCACTATGGAGGCTCACGATGCCATCTAGATAGAAACTATACTCACCACCACAACAGATTTTTTCGGTGTAATTGGGAGTCAAATCGTTTCACAGAGCTAGAATGGATCTATCAAAAAGCAGAACTACAATCCAGGCTAACCAGCATGCCTTCATCACCCTTCCATCAGAAGGTGTCAAGATCGCATATCTTAGAGATGATGGATGCATCTCACTCGGGAAATTTGGGTCATTCAAAGTAGCCACTATATTGGGCCACCCCTACGGAACCACCTTCGAAATTACTGATGACCAGGTTGCTGTTCCCATCAAGTCTATGACCCACACCGAGGAAAACATCTTGGAGAACGAAATGGACGAAGATCTCACCAGAGCTCAAGTCACCAAATACTTTGAGGTGAGTGCCGAAAGCAACCAAGACATCATCAATATCGGTTCCAGCATCCAGAAGCTTGATAACAAGCAGATAGACGAGTTGAAGAAGCTGGGGGCGTCGTCGGAAATTGGCCAGAAGATCATCGACAACATCATCGCCGGCCATGGCGGATTCGACAAGAAAACCCTTTTCTCCCAGCAAAAGTACTTGCGCCGCAAGCAGCAGAAGTTTTTGCGGAGGTTCCAGGTGGACTACGTCGGGCTGTCGCAGCTTTTGCAATACTATATCGAGAAAGACTTACAGAAAGTTCTTGACATGAGCGAAGAAACGCTAGGGTTGTTGCTCAGCCACGCCAATATCCGTCCGGGAGGAAATTATTTGGTGGTGGATGACACCGCCGGGGTGGTTGTCTACGCCATGTTGGAGAGAATGCAGGGCCAAGGATCCATCATGTTGGTGCACGAGAATGAGCATGCCAATTTGGCTGCGTTGAGACATCTGGACTATTCGGAGGAGTTCCAGCAGAAAATGATCAAGACGGTGAGCTGGCTTCAGTTCATCGAGCCAGAGAACGAGAAAATCGTGTGGCAGGAGCTTTCGCAAGAAGAGATCGATGCCATGAAGCCCAACAAGCAGCTCCAGTACCATAGAAGACTGAAACGAGCAGCGGAGATCAACGACGCAATCGACACTATCGAAAGGGGCAACTTTGATGCATTGGTGGCGGTTTCCACCCTCAACATTCCCTCGTTCCTCGAGTACGTGGTTCCTAGAGTGGGAGGGTCTCGACCTTTGGTGTTCTATAGCCAGTTTAAGGAAATGCTTTTGGAGACCCAGCATGAACTTGCAAAGGACAAGCGTGTTTTGGCTCCATCCATTTTCGAGACCAGAGCCCGTATATATCAGACCATCAAGGGCAGATTGCATCCACTCATGACGTCCAGAGGCTACGGTGGCTATGTTCTTAGTGGAACAAGAGTTTTTCCAGCAGGAGGACATATTCAAGCGGTAGGAAAGGGTTCGAGAAAAAAGCCTAAGCAGGAAAGTGTGAAGGCAGAGACCAATGAGGCTGCAGTCGAGTCTGAGGGATCGGAGTCCCAGGCTAAATCTTCCGAGTCCTCTGAACCCAAAGCTGCTTCCGAGGTTGCGGAGTCTGAACAAGCAGACAAAGAGACGAGTGCCGAAGTCAAAGTCGATGTCGATATGTCATAGGTGGTGAAGTAGTAATAAATTTGGTGATGTCTTAACAGATTTGGCGATGTCCTAATAAATTCGTAGATGTCAAAATATTAATGGTTGTGTCCTAAAAACTTTGATGAAATCATATAATTTGAAGTTGTCCCAATCAGTTTCCCACTCAATGTCCTTCTGCTTTATCCCAGTCTATCCTTGTACGAGTTGTTGGAGGAGCTCCAATTCCGAGTCTTTCCTCCATCCCACAATACATCGTAATTTTCCTGCCAGATCATAGTAGCGTCCAACACCCCAATTGCTCGAAAGCATCGATTCAGTGGCTACAGCCTGCTCCTCATATCCCAATTCAAATACAAAACCTTTGCATTCCAGCGGAACCACTAAATTTTCCACTATTGCACAGTAGAACTCCAAATTCCCAACAAGAGCTAGCTGGGGCTCGAAAAGACGAACAGAATTCTCCGGTCCATCCAATGTCACAGGCTTTCTGTAATCTTGTAGCGGAATATAAGGAGGATTTGCTGTGATTAAATCAACTTTGCCCCATATCTTCATGGTTTCCTTATCGAATACATCACCGTAGTGCACATCTACTTGAACATCAAGATTCTGGCAATTGACTTGGGCCAAAGTAACTGCTCTGTCGGAAATATCGAATGCTCCAACATTCCAACCCCGTAGTTCGTGTTTCATCAATAGTGGAATACACCCTGTTCCCGTGCATGCATCAACCATAGTTAGAGGTCGAACTGGACGAAGAATATCTACTAACTTCTGAACCCACTCCTCTGTTTCCCACCTAGGGATCAATACACCCGGTTCACAACGAATATCTAGGGCTCCAAATGGTTGGCTTCCCAAAATATACTGGAGGGGTTCTTTTCTGGCTCGTCTGAGTATGGCATTAGTCCATTGGTCTTTGGGTAGCTCATTTTGGATCCATCGTAGCTCGTTTTTGGCAGAGTCCAATGTTGGAGTAGCACGGAGCAATGGAGGTAGGAGTGGCGAACTTTGTCGAGCTAGTCGTACTAGTTTTGGTGAGATACGTGGCATTGTTCACCAAATGGATTAAATGATAATGAGATGACCTGATGAGAAGAGACAGGCACAAAAAGGTCAGGATAACCACAGACCACATACAAATTGCATAATAACCCATCAATAAGGTAATTCAAGCAGCCAATTGACGCAACCATTTTCTTTTCTCCACATCTACACCCTCTCTCCGCAATTTCTATTCTATTTACAAGTTACAAACCCTTTCTCACATAGTACATGTACGCTCTCTCGTGGACGTGGTCAGGGAATGGCGAAATCACCTCAGAATGGCCTGGTCTGGCCACAGGGTCATTCAAGTACACGGCATGGCACGTCTCGAACGAAATTTCAATGTGGTGAGGCAACACTGCAAAGGCTCCAATAAATGGCCTTGGAGTCCATGGAGTAAAGTATGGCTTTGATGGATCCTGGCGACCAAACAAGCCCTGCTGCCATGGAAGATTGAGTTTGGCGCTCGATTCGTCCTCCAAGACAGCATCCTTGGACAACGGAATGTGGGTCAGCAACGACTTGCCAAAAGATGTGGAGTACGGAACCAATTTGGAGTCTTCAGGCAACTTCTGCTGCTCGGAGTTGGTGCGGAGCTGCTCCAACTGCAGCGACACGATTTCAGACAATATCTTCTTGACGTGAGCGGCAGTCTTGGCTGCCTCCTTCGATGCAAACTCGGTACTTTTGGTGGAAATGTATGCTTTGCACTGGTCACGAGTGTAGCCGCCCAACAACTCACTCTCAGCCTTCTTCAAGATCTTGTATGCTTCAAAACACTTGGCGTCGTCACCCTTGCGGAGAGCCACCTTAGCAAAGACTCCAGGGTTGAGTTCCTCTACATCTCTACCTTTCGCCACGGACAAAATGTTGGCCAAGATGTTTTCTCTGGTGGTGGCTTTCTGATGGGCAAGCATGTTCTTCTCTACGTCGTTGTTGAACCTTTTCACTGCCTCAAGCTTGTCGACTTTGCTGGTAGAGTCCAATGTGTTCAAGGACTCTGGTTTATTCTGCTTCATGTCCCACACATCCTTGGGGTTCTGTCTGGCGAAAGAAACATACTTGTTCCAAACACCGATCTGTTTGTTGTCCACTTTCACTGCCTGCTCCACGCTGGGCTTCACTCTGCCCATAGCAAGCATCACTTTATCTGGGTTGACCGAAAACACATCGCCGCTCTTCAACGGGAACGAGGGGTGTTTGACGGTGATTCCGTTGACCTTCACGTGGCCGTTCTTGATAAACTCCCGCGCCTGTCTCACCGAGGAGGCGAACATGGCTCTGAACAATGCAAACTCCAATCTTTTCTCCAACGCAGCATACGTCTGCAAAACCATTGGAGTGGGCGCCACATCCACACCTTTCAACGAGGCGTCCAACTGAGCCACAGACTCCAAGTTGGGGCTGAAGAGCGACTTCCATCTGGACTCCGTCAAGTGTTCACCATGGTAAGCTCTAGTTTCCTGCTTGGCGGTCCATTTCTGCTGAAATAGCGACTTTCCCTGGTATCTGATCTGGTTCTTTTTGTACAAGTTGAACAAGTTGTACTTGTTCATGGATGCACGCACCCGCCCCCTGGCTGTGGAGTAGAGGTTGCCTGCTTTTCTGGGCATGGTTTGGATTGTCAAGGTAAGGTTGTACAATGGAAAAAGTGTGAAAAAAGGTCGTGCGAAGGATGGTATTGGGGATGTGGAGTAGGAAGGTGGAATTGGGGAACAAGGGACAATTGGCTGTGAAAATGGATAAAAAGATAGGAGAGAATTGGGATAGAAGGTCTGATCTATTTTTTTTTTAGTGTTCCTTTAGTTGGCCATATCGTTAGTGAAGGTTGGTTCGAGTGAGCCATTCTGCACCTGGACCGGTCGTTTAGACCTTGGGAGAGAATATGGGGAATGGATAGCTGAGGGAGATAGAGAGGCGAAATGAATAAAAAATTGACATAAAATTACTCTAGGGTTCAAATTTAGTTTATTGCCGTGGATCATTTCTGTTTTAGTGTACGGAGAGATGGACTATGAGAACTATTATATTCGCGAATGGAGAGTTGATAGTGTTACTCATTATTTTCAACAGGAGAACACAAATGTTCAACCTTTAGCCAGTCAAGAAGCAAGAAAATAAAAGAATAGAAAGTAGCCCGAATGGAAATTACTCCTACACCCAAAACACAAAATCGGTACTCCACAGCATCAAATCACTTCAACTCATCTCCACTATCAACCTGTATGAACTCCAACCTCTCATACTACACTACAATGAAGAGGGAATGGAGCGTTGACCAAGAAATAAAACTCTTTAGCCTCGTATGTGACTACAAACCAGCTGGCGAAAAGAAACACGAAAACATGGCCCAGATCGTGGTTCACATCAACAAAGATAATCTGGAACCCTT
Organism: Sungouiella middelhoveniana; assembly: GCA_030557965.1. NCBI lineage: Eukaryota > Fungi > Ascomycota > Pichiomycetes > Serinales > Metschnikowiaceae > Sungouiella > Sungouiella middelhoveniana. The sequence goes on along the minus strand of JANIJQ010000015.1, from coordinate 12,078 downwards.
CACACCAGAGATGATCTGGGAGAAATTGGCCCAGTACTACGATTTGGAGAAGGTAGACGAAATCGAAAATGAAGAGGACGACGAAGAAGGCTCCCGGGTAGAAAGTGCAAAGATGCAGATAATGGAGCCAAGGACTCAACCCAAGGAAGAACATGATCAAGTGAAGATGGAGGAACACCACGACATAGCGATTGATTCATCGGAATTAAGCGACGTCGAAGGTGACGAAGCAGAGCTAGCGAAGCTTGAGGGCGAGCCTCTTTTGCCTGTAGAGGAGATACACAAGAAAGGTAGACGGAAGTCCACGCCTAGGCGAGCAGAGGATGCCATTTCAGAGGAAAACAAGAAGCTGGATGAAACTAGGGACATTGAAAAAGAAGGAGATAGCGACAGGGTTGAAAAGGAGGAACCGGCTCTGAGAAAGAGAACAAGACAGGTGGCGAAGCTCGATACAGCAGAAAGTACTCAAAAGAGACGACTGCTGAGAGCCAGTACTCCTCCAACGACCAAAAGACGCACGAGGTCGGAGTTGGTACCACAAGAAGACAATGGGGGCGAAGATAATGAGAATGAAGAGGAGGAGCCGGAGCCCAAGACGAAGAGAAGCATACGAAAGGCCCCAAGGCGGAGCGTGAGGAAGAGATAAGTTCAGGAGGAGAATAGGTTGACAGAAGTGGAGAAAATTAGTGAGTGAGGTGGAGAAAAATTGTGAAAGAAGTGGAGAAAATTGCGAGAGAGGGGACCGCAAAAGGTGGGCCAGAACACAGAATGATTGGAAGTTGATAAGGCCGACAAACTGTTGATCACAATTAATTGTTGCTAGAACCGTAATGCGACCATGCAAGAAGGGAGGAGCCACCTCTTAATAATGTTGAGAAGTCGAAGGATAGTAACTAGAATTGTGGAGGGTAATGGATGAACACTCACACGAATTTATTCTAGGAATCTCCGAGGCGCTGGAATTTGCTCTAGAACCGCAATCCCTTTGAAGATAGATCAGGATGTCAACGAGGAAATACTGTGGAATGGACTTTGGGGTAAATAACTGAGTTCTGCTCTTGGCTGATCGGATAATGTGACCCAAACTTCGTTATCCAGTACTCCAGGAACCTGATTTCGGCCACCTACAACATTGATTCCAGAAAGAGAACAACCTTGCATTTGACCAGCCAGTGGATCCGCCAAGTAAAAAACGCCATTGACTACGGAATGTCGGAGTTTGAAGCCGTTTCAAGAGAATGGAATCTACATCAGAAATGATTAAGAACACGACAGATAAAGGGAAGTTAAAAACACTTCACTCGAATACAGCAGGAGGAAGCGAAATATGGATGAAGACCCTTGCGGCAATCGGTTTTTATGTATCCATTAATAGCCACAGACACATCTGGCTTCCGTAAGAGTCAAGGGAAGTTGTCACCGACGCATTACGTAATCAATCAGATGGTTGTGTAGTTAATGGAAAGATAATGCATTGCCAGTTTTGATAACCCACTGGTCAACAGATAGTGAGTAAAAATGCAAGAGACGACGAGCGGGGATATTCTTTCTTAATTAGTATTTTCCTCTTATCACAGGACGACATTGCGGGATTCGCTGATCTCAACAGCAACTAAAGGTAACCAAGTGCAGCGATATCTGATACGGTTATCTTTCCGCTATCCTACAGCTCGCATCCCCTTGCCTTTAAGGTCCATCAAGTCCCCTCATTCTACATTTTCGTTGTCTAAATATCTATTATCAATATATCGTGCTCACACTTCCAGCACAGCACCCGCACCCTCCACTATGGTCGTCATCTGAGTCATACTCGTCGGAGTCCATTTCATCGAGCTGCTGGTCCAAGAGGTTGACGTCGATAGTGGGCTTTTCGGCCGGCTTCTCGGCCTTCTCCTGTGCAACTTCGACTTTACTTGGTTGGGTGGATTCCATGGTGATGGTCTTAAAATTTTCTGTACAGGTGGAAAGAGTCAGAAGAAAACGTGGTGGGCTAAGGGAGATAAAGTAGTGGTAAGAAAACTGGTAGTGGGAATAAAGTGGTAGGAAAAAAAAAAAAAAGACAACGGATTAGAATGGGCGAATGAGTTCTGAAGAGTATTTTTTGACTTTATGATAGTTTGCCAGATGCCTTTCACAGTTCGTCCCCCCATTTATTTCTACATTTCTTTTCCTGAGGCTTTCCCACTTTCCAGACAACTTCTACATCGTTCTCAAATTATTATATATTAAAGATTCAATTGAATACACGGAATTGAAGGCCAACAGGCACAATGCAAATATAGACGCTTACGACATGAAGGCCCAGAACTTCTCCCACAAGTTCTTTGGAGGAGATTCGTTCCACACCATCTCGTCAATGTCTCTGACACCAGTGTCGATATCACACTCTTCCAATGGAAGCAACAAAGTGCTCAACTTGTAAAAGTTCTTACCGTTGTAGTAAATGTGTGCAACAAACCAGGTGAAAAAGAACAAAATAACCGAAATGTAGTTGGTGAAGAAGTCGGTGGCATTGAATGCAAAGAAGACACTGTAACCCTGAACGAAGACAAGAATGAGACAGAGAGTGAATCCGTAGTAGGCAACATATGGCATTCCAATTGCCTGGTATGGCAAATCGTTTCTAGTCATATTTCTAGACCTCAAAATTTGCAAGAATCTAATGTGTGAGAACGAGATGTTGACCCACGCAATCAATCCCGCAACGGCAGTGATGTTCAACAACCAGTTGAACACGGTGTTACCATTGTTCGACAACACAAGATAACCCAACGCTCCGAAAGCAGCGGTAGTGAGCACAGCAACGTAAGGAATACCGTGCTTGGTGGTCTTGGTGAAGAACTTTGGAGCAGCACCAGCCTGACCCAAACCGTACAAGATTCTGGAGCCGGAGTAGACGTTGGAGTTTGCAGCAGAGATGATGGCAATCAAAATAACTGCGTTGAAGATGTCTGGCAAGATCTTGGTGCCGGAGTTGACCATAGCAATGATGAAAGGAGAAGAAGCAGCAAACGACTCTTCAGAATTCAACTTTGGATCGTTGTAGGGCACCAATAAACCCATGAAAAAAATACAGCCGACGTAGAAAATCATGATACGCCAAATAACCTTCTTGATAGCAGCTGGAACGGTCTTTCTTGGGTTGGCAGACTCACCACAAGAAATACCAACTAATTCCACACCCTGGAAAGTAAACAAAGCCGAGATCAAAGAAGACAACCATGCCAAAAATCTGTCGGTGTGAATGTTGCTAACAAGACCAGCGCCGGCACCAAAGGCACCGGGGTTTCTCCAGTATCTGAATCCAACAGGACCAGTGATACCAGCACCGCAAACCATGCAAAGAGCGTAAATCAACCATCCGACCACAGAAAGCACCTTAAGCGAGGCAATCCAGAATTCAACTTCTCCGTAAACCTTGACAGGGAACATGTTACTGATAATGATCAACACGAAGAAAATAGAAATCCAAGCAGCCAATGGTACAGCATGGGTCCAGTACTGGATGACTTGACCAACCACAGAGATCTCCAAGGCAAAGGTAATTGCCCACGAGAACCAGTAATTCCAACCGTTGGCCACACCCAAGGCAGGGGAGCAGAAACGGGCGGAAAACTGGGTGAAAGAACCAGAAACTGGAATGTAGGTGGCCATTTCTCCCAAACTCTGAGTGACGGACCATGCCAAGGTGGTGATGAACAAATAAGCAATAAGGGCCAACGCAGGGCCAGCAGCAACGACATTTTTGGTAGAAATGAAAAGACCAGTTCCAATGGTGCCTCCAAGGGCAATCATAGAAATATGTCTGGCCTTCAAGTTTCTCTGCACCTCACCTTCCACATTAACCTTTTCTACGGACTCCAAGTCGCGGACAAATTCCGAGCTCTTTGGTGTTTCCTTGTTCAAGAAGCTCATGATATAGAAATATGACTGTCGTGTGACTCGAGATGGGGAGGTTCACTTTTTTATAGATGTCGCTATCATCATGTAGAGAGCCCTGTCCAAAGGCATAGAACAAAAAAGGAAGACTAAAAAGAAACGCCGCACCGCCAGCCGCTACGGCAATGTGCATGCTGTCAAATGCCATGGCAAACCGCCACTTTTGTTAACCATCCCATCCACGGCACCAACTAGTTCCATTTCGCTTTTAATTGCACTTGCCGGTAGTAGACGGAGAACACACTGTGACTCCGCAGAGTTTGCATTGATAAGATATGATGGTCAGCGATGATGAAAGTGGAGTGAAGAACCGGATTGGTGAGACTGCGGGCCGGTGTGTGGGGCATTTCCTTTTTTTTTTTTTTTTTTTTTTTTTTTTTTGTTTTTTTTTTTTTTTTTTTTTTTTTTTTTGATACAAATATAAATTATTCTTGAACGGCCTGTTCCATCACTTGGTCGTCTGGAACCGCAAAGCTGCGTGCATTGGTGGCATCGCCAGCCTGGTCAAAAAGGGCCTTCTCCTTGCCGTCTGGATGGCGGAAGTAACAGAATTTGTTCTTGCACTCGGCTCCAAAACGACATTCCTCCTCGATAGGATGGCTGAATGTACAATATGAGAGTGTACAGTTGGCACCATTGCGGCACGCAACGTTGGATGTTGCATGTCTTTTTGGACACAGCGGGTTGGTGCAGCTCATACCAAACTTACACTGCTCCAACGAAGTGGCAGCCGGTTTGACAAATTTGTTAGTGCCACGAGGATTAAATGCTGGTCTAGGAGCAGCCTGTGGAAGAGGTGCCTGGTAGTTGGGCGACGAGTGAGCATATTCACATCGAGGATTCTCACAGTTCTTATTGTCGCGACACCATTGCTGGATAATCACCTTGGCGTCCTTGTTGGCAGGAGTAGGGTGGCCAAATGGACACAACTCCTTCGAACAAAGAATACCGTACTTACACAAGGTGACCTGAGGAGCCAGGTTCCGAGAACGCTCCTTCCTGCGCTCGAGCATCTGTGCCTTCAGCTTCTCCAATTCGGCCATCAACTCTCCATCCTCAGATGGATGCAAGTAACTGCAAGTTCCTGGGGGATTTGGGCAGTTTGGGTAGGCAAAGCACACCTTAGTAGGGTGAGCAAATTTGCAATCTCTGTTTTTGCACCATGGGAAGTCTCTGCAGCGTCCCTTGGTTGCTTTAGGGACAAACGGCGCCATGGCAACCGAGTTGGCATGAGAGCTCAAAGCCAACGCATTTTCCAAGTTGGCGGCGTTCTTAGTGTTGAGACCCTTGGACTTATTTCCATTAGCAGGGCCCTTGCCGACACCGCCTTTTCCGATACCTCCTTTGCCCTTTGTCCTGTTGGCGGCAAACTGGCGCAACTCGTTGCCACCCTGCTTGAAGTTCACGTGCATTTCCTTACCCTTGGGGCCCTTAGGTATAGCTGAGAAATCTGGCTGAGACAGTTGTGGGAAAGGTTGAGGTACCTGCTGGCTGAAAACCGAGGGGGGGACCTGGTTCAGGAAGTGCACCTCTGGCTGTTGTTGTGGTTGTGTTTGTGGTAGTTGTTGCTGTTCAAATGGTTGTGGTTGCTGCTGCTGTTGCTGTTGTTGTTGTTGTTGTTGTTCGAGCTGTTGCTGCTGCTGAAGTTGTTGTTGCATCAACTGTTGCTGTTCAAGTTCCTGCTGCTGTTGCTGTTGCTGTTGCTGTTGCTGCTGCTGTTGCTGCTGTTCTCCAACTTGACTCAATCTACCAATCTCAGTAAAGATCCGCCCCACAAACGCCTCGTCAATGGGGATATTCACCACCTCCTTCACGTCGGAACAAATCTCCGCTGGCAGACGGTTATTTCCAATCAAAACATTAATATACTCCGCCACATCATTGGCGTCTTCGGCAATTCCAAACGTGGATGTAAGCTCATTAACCAAAAGCGGCGTAAGTTGCTTGGCCACTGGCCCTTCTGGATCGTACAGCATGTTGAAGTTATAGATCAATAATAAATAGTTGCCACTCAAAAAGTACCTGCAAATTCAGAAACAAACTGGTAGGAATTTGTAAGCAGGCAACTTCCAATTCAGTTGATGGAAACATTTTATGCGGTTTGCGCACGCAAATCATCATCCAGAAAAAAACCCGTACCCACCACCGCCAACCATTTCTCCCACAAACCTTCCATTCAGAATATCCAGCAATGTCGGTGCAGATTTTTGGCGACCAGGCCAGCGAGGAACGTGCAGAAAATGCTAGAATGTCGGCTTTTGTCGGAGCCATCGCTGTGGGCGATCTCGTCAAGACCACATTGGGCCCAAAAGGAATGGATAAATTATTGCAGAGTGCAAGTGATCCAGACAGATCGCTCATCACAAACGATGGAGCTACTATTTTGAAGTCGATTCCATTGGACAATCCTGCTGCTAAGGTTTTGGTCAACATTGCCAAGGTGCAAGACGACGAGGTGGGAGATGGAACCACTTCTGTGACGGTATTGGGAGCAGAACTTTTGAGGGAAGCCGAGAAGTTGATTGAGAAGAAAATCCATCCCCAGACGATAATTGAGGGATTTCGTATTGCGCGTAATACTGCGGTGGCCGCGTTGGAGAGGGTGGCGGTGAATCACGGCAACGACAGCGAAAAGTTCAGACAGGACTTGATTAATATTGCCAAAACTACTCTCTCGTCGAAGATTTTGTCGCAGGACAAGGAGCAATTCTCGGAGTTGGCTGTGGACGCTATTTTGCGGTTGAAGGGCTCTACGAACTTAGATCACATCCAGATCATTAAGAAGCCGGGAGGAAAGTTGGCAGATTCTTATTTGGACGAGGGATTCATCTTGGAGAAGAAGTTCGGCATCAATCAGCCCAAGAAGGTCACCAACGCCAAGATTTTGGTGGCCAACACCTCGTTGGACACCGACAAGGTGAAGATTTTCGGAGCCAAGTTCAAGGTGGACTCGACGTCCAAGTTGGCCGAGTTGGAAAAGGCCGAGAAGACCAAGATGAAGACGAAGGTGGAGAAGATCAAGAAGTTTGGTATCAACGTCTTCATCAACAGACAGTTGATCTACGACTACCCAGAGCAGTTGTTCACCGATGCCAAAATCAACTCCATTGAACATGCAGACTTTGACGGCGTGGAGAGGTTGGCCCTAGTCACCGGTGCTGAGGTTGCATCGACCTTCGACAACCCAGAAAAGGTCAAGTTGGGCACGTGTGACTCCATCGAGGAGATTCTCATTGGGGAAGATACGTTCCTCAAATTCTCGGGAGTTTCGGCTGGAGAAGCATGTACGATTGTATTGAGAGGAGCCACCGAGCAAGGTTTGGACGAGGCTGAACGTTCTCTACATGACGCATTGTCCGTTTTGTCGCAAACCACCAGAGAAACGAGAACGGTGTTGGGAGGTGGATGTTCCGAAATGGTGATGTCCAAGGCCGTGGATCAGGCTGCTGCTAACGAAACTGGAAAGAAAGCACTTGCTATTGAGGCATTCGGTAGAGCTTTGAGAGCTTTGCCCACGATTTTGGCCGACAATGCCGGTTTCGATTCCAGCGATTTGGTGACCAAGTTGAGATCTGCTATATACAACGGAATGACTACCTCCGGGTTGGACTTGAACGAGGGCCGTGTGGCTGACATGAGAGAGATGGGGATTGTGGAATCATTCAAGTTGAAGCGTGCGGTTGTGTCTTCTGCCTCGGAGGCTGCCGAAGTGTTGTTAAGAGTGGACAATATCCTCCGTGCTAAGCCTAGAACTGCCGACCGGAACCACTGATAGAATGGTCTAATAAAATAATACGAGTCTTTGACGTAGTACGGAAACATCCTTCCGTGATTATACTTATCTTTAAACCCATTTACTCTCTACTTATAAACTATGGTCTCAATCTCTTAGGGTCTCTTGGGAAGAGAGATGCACGACGAATATTCTTCAAATCCAAGAAAAACATCAACACTCTCTCCAATCCGATACCTCCACCGGCGTGAGGGGCACATCCGTAAGTGAAGGCGTCGACGTAGTCTCTGACTCCATCCATGTTGTAGTCTACCTCGTGGGCGGCCATTCTCTCCTTCAACAACTCAGGGTCGTGGATACGCTGAGCTCCAGACAAAATCTCCTCACCTCTCATAAAGAAATCGTAGGAGTTGGAGTATCTTGGGTCCTCTGGGTCGGGCATGGTGTAGAATGGTCTGACAGCCAATGGGAACTTGTCCAAAATGTAGAAGTCGGTGTCGTATTTGTCTCTGACCAACTTACCCAAGAGCTTCTCATTTTCGGTGGACAAATCCTCAAAGTCATCCACCTCCTTACCAGCTTCTCTCAACATGGCAATACCTTCCTTGAAGTGCAATCTGACCATCTTTCCGTCGGCTGGCAACTTGAACTCCTCAACTGGGAACTGCTTTCTGACTGTGGCAATCTCCTTGCCATATCTGACCTTCAACTCAGTGAAGATGAAGATAAACAAGTTTTCCAACACTTCCATTACCTCGTCGTAGTGCTCTTCGAATGCCATCTCCAAGTCCAACCCAACGAACTCGGTCATGTGACGGTGGGTGTTGGAGTTTTCAGCTCTGAACACAGGAGCAACCTCGAACACCTTCTCGAAGTCAGCAGCAATCAACTGCTGCTTGTACAACTGCGGAGACTGCGCCAAGTAAGCCGATCTCTTGAAGTACGACACCTCAAACACGTTGGATCCACCCTCGGAGGCAGCACCAATAATCTTTGGGGTGTGAATCTCAGTGAAACCCTTGTTGGTCAAAAACTCTCTAAACAATGCACAGATTCCATGCTGGATCTTGAAAATGGCCTGGTTAGTAGGAGTTCTCAAGTCAATGACTCGGGAATCCAATCTGGTGTCCAAGTTGACAACAGGCAAGCCTGCAGCCTCGGCGTCGGCGTCGGATCTGGATGCATCCTCAATCAACATCGGCAACTGCTCTGGGGTCTCCTGAATCGTGAAAATCTTGGTGACGTGGATCTCGGCGTCCTGGACAGTGGCCGACTTAATAAGTTCATCCACCTTCCTGACAATACCGTGTACCAACACGATGGACTCCAAGTTGATCGATCCGGCCCACTTTACCATCTGTTTCGACACCGAGGATCCGTTGGCCTTAATAAGACCCTGGATCAAATTCTGCTGCTGTCTGAAGGTCAAAAAGGCCATGGTGGCACCCTGTTGTCTCGAGTTGTGAGCACGAGCTCTGAATACGACTTCCTGACCGTCGTTGGCGGCAGATAAGTCGGCAATGTTGACTCTAGTGATGCCAGTCTTGTGGTCGGAAACAATCAAAGGCAACTTTCCGTAGTTCTCCTTGGCTGGATCATTAGCGGCTTGGGCCTCCTTCTCGGCTTTCTCCTTGGCCAATTGGGCCTCTCTTTCAGCCTTCTTCTTGGCCTTTTCCTTCTCCTTCTCTAATTTCTTCAACGCTTTCTTCGACAATGGCTGGCCGTCCTCTCCCAAAATCACCTCGGCAGGAGCAGCAGCTTGGTCCTCTTTGAGCGAGAGTTGCTCCAATTTAGCTTCTTCACTAGACATTTTCACACGTTGTAATTTCCTTGAATATGGTGAAAAAAAGTGCAAGTGGTCGGATTCTTTGACTCATGAGGTTTTATGCCGGAGAGATGATTCAAGGAAGAGTAGAGATGGGAAAATTGGGGTGACGGAGAGTAATTGGGGGAATGAAAGGAGATAGAGCTTCTTGAATTTTGAAGAAAATAGTCTAGTGATTTTGGTGGTTCTAGGTTGTGACATGGCTTTCAGAAGCGGAATGTAACGTCTGGTGATGAGTGAGAAACCGGAGAAAGTGGTAAGTTGAAGAGGAAATGCTGGAGTTGTTGGAGATAATAGAGTGTGGGCTTAGTACTTGGTGAAATTAAATTACATGAATCTGATTCACTTCCTTGATTTTTTTTTTCTCATGAAAATTAGGAGTAGATTCTGATGCCCACTAAGTTTGTGAGATACTACAAAAATCTCATGATCGATCACATATTCGAAACACTAAAATAGATAAAAAAAAAAAGGAAAACTTTGTAATGAAAATAAGGTGAAACGACTCGAAAGTTCAGACTCTTTTACACCGTCTCCATCAATCGTGATCATCTTTATTTCAGTGAACTATTTATTACAATCAGTCAGAGACCACAATATGGAGAGGAAAACAATATTACGACATCCAATTAGTATCGAAATATAATGGGTAATAACTCTCATGGAGAAATTGTATGGGGTGGATGGTGGTTGTATAATTGTTCCATTATTCTTTCTGGAGCTTTTCTCCTTAACTTATCTGAAGGCAAAATATATCTTAAAACGAGATTTTTCCGATCAAAAATTCGATATCACAATAATAAAAGATCTTAAAAACAATATAGAAATTACTAAAATTAGAAATTGAATGAATTTTGATGCATTTTACGAATCTAAGTACATATTATTTTTTAAACATTGAACTTCAACAACAGTCCGATATAGTGTAATGGCTATCACGGTTCGCTCTCACCGAGCAGATCGGGGTTCGATTCCCCGTATCGGAGTTTTCTTTTTCTTTTTGCTTTTTTTGTTGGCAACATTAGAGTAGTTGGTAAGGGGTTTGCATGTATGTTTGATTCTAAATTTTGGTTGGAACTTCACGCCCGTGGGGAGCCAATATTTTTGGTTTTCGCAGCCATGCCAAGGCGTTTCTCAAAGAAAAAGTTTGGTGCAGCATTGCTTTCACGAAATGTATCATCGAACGAATTTAAAGTCAATTATCACATGGATCGAAGTACCCCAAATCAATGTGGAAAAATAGCGAGTTTGCCTAGTGTTGCAACAATTTATCTATTCCACACTTGATTGCACACACATGACGTTCCTAAGTAATCACAACTATTTGATTCTCTGTTGAGATATTTGCCTACCTGAATTTTAACATAACAACGTGTAGATGGGCTACTCAATTTCTGTTTGGTAGACTAAATTCTGCAACAGGAGGTACCAATTTTTTGATTTGGGATTATTTATAGGTCTTACGCTTAGAAATGCGTGGTTGGGCCCTGGAAACTTGGCTAGTTCCGGAAGCGTCAACACATTGAATCTCATAGAATTTTGAATAATACGGTAACGGGACTAGTCAGTAATAGTAGGTTTGAAGAGCAAATAGGGAAGTACGTAATTCATCCTATAAACATAGCTAAGAGAAGCCCAAATACTAAACCTGCGAGGCTGTGTCGGTTAGCAACACTTAAAACTAGGCACCCTAGGCATTCTAGGTGCCCTTAGGCACGCTGAGAATGTTCCAAGGAGGAGGGAGTATAATTTTTTTTTTTTTTACGAATCAAGATTATATATTATAACTAATAGCTAATTACTAATTGCAACATATAACTGCAACCAGGGGAAATGAATACAAGAAACCCCAGAAGAAAGTCAAAAAAGTGTCCGAAAAATCCAGACAAGAATGAAGAAGTGGAGGAATTGAAAAAGATTGTACCGCAAATCAAAATCCTAGCAGCTATCCATACTGCAGCATAGAAAACCGTATCCAATGCATCTACTCGTCTCTACCCGGTCTCGTTCAGGGAGGGCATTCAAAGGATACGAAACCCAACGAGTTCGTCGAGCGTAATTGAGATATCAAGCTGCAAATAGTCAAAGCTAAGTTTTTTCTTTGAAGAATTGCGCCCCAACACTACATTTGCTCATCGGAGACCTTCACGCCCTGAAACAGGACAGCCAAGGTAAAGATGAGCGATTGACGGACTCAACGCAGGAAAGCGTCGAACTTGGGAAAATAATCTAGATTCAGGGACGACCTGCTACGCCCCGTTAATCAATAGCTATTGCCTAGCTTTTTGTACCCGTCCGTCGAAATTGAGATAATCAACAAGGATAAGGTACTTGTTAAGCCGGCAATAATTGAAGCAATTAGAACTCGGATTGAAACTGCAGTAATATTCAAGCCCATTTTCTTTACGCACATCTGTAACAACGCCAAAATGACGCTTTCATATTGTCATAGACTGCATACAATCAGCAATCAAAACATATTGAGTCACATATAAAACTCTCCAACGAGAGGTCCCTTGGCCCAGTTGGTTAAGGCGTGGTGCTAATAACGCCAAGATCAGCAGTTCGATCCTGCTAGGGA